>JARFXV010002692.1:0-33979 GCA_031761425.1 Cosmopolites sordidus | reverse complement strand
CTTGTTCTTTCAAGGTTCGAAATAAAGATTCGCGGTCAATAGAATCATAATGCTTTTTTGAAATCCGCAAATGTACAGACGAGATTTTTATTGTACAGTTTTTGATGTCTTAGAATCAACTTTAGATTCAGGATCTGTTCAGGGCAGGATCTGCCCGGTCGAAAACCTGCTAGATATTCACCAATGTTAGGTTCTAACTGTCCCTGTGCTCTGTCTAGTAGACATTGAGATAGAATCTTGTAACAAACTGGGAGAAGAGATATCCCTCTATAGTTGTTTACATCCGTTCTATCTCCTTTCTTATGTAGTTGATGGATTAGAGCATCTTTCCAATCTTCCGGAATCCGTTCGGTTCGCCAAACTTCTTGTAGAATTTTGGTTATTTCCTTGATTGTACCTTGACCAGCGGATTTCAAAAGTTCAGAAGTGATTCCATCTTCACCAGAAGCTTTGTCATTTTTAAGTCGCTTGATTTGCCTAATTATTTCATCTTCATTCGGTGGTAATGAATCTGGGTTTGTTTGTTTAGGGTTTAGTGTTGCTAATTTGTTTAAGGGCTCAGGACAGTTTAGTATTTGTTCAAAATATTTCGCAAGTTCTTTGCAATTGTCTTGGTTATTTAGAGCTAATTGTCCGTTTTCCTTTTGGAAGCAAAGACTTTGCGGTTGATAACCTGTTAATTTAGTTTTAAATACAAGTTACAACTACATATAAATATAATTAAATTTTATTTGTGGAAAAATACTGAGAAAAAACTTCTCGTCCAATTTCAGCATCCCTTGAGAAACGGTTATTTGATTTTGATACATTTAAATTAGAAATTGTTTCATCTCCATTATATTCTCTTTCCGATATGTTAATAAACAGTCCAGTATAGTATTATGTATAGTCCATATTTTCTGGCAAATTAATATTGCCATTCGTAAGGCTTTGGTAATTTGCTGAATTGGAACATACATTTGCAGCACTATCCTTTCCATACGCACCCACATCAATCAGGAAATTCTCCGAAATTTAATCTGTCTCTGTTAATCTAATATCTGCTATTCCTCTTTTTTGCATTTTCTTTAAAAAAGTATTTTCCTTTAATAATATTGTCCGTGGCGATTCTATCGAAGCCATATGGGATTTTCCGTTGTCAACGAACTGAAATAATTCGTATTTGTCGTATTTACTTCGGTCTCAATCGCAACTGCCGTATCCGTTTTACAATTTCCGCATCGCACGCACGGCAAATAACGTATGTACCTAAAACATAACGTAAGGCGTCAGTTTGACGATAGGACAGTTAGCTTGGCGCGGGTACAATTCCCGTACTAGTCAAGGACTTTTTCTAAAATTCTTCTGCATGTTTCTAGGTAAGAGTGTATAATCTGACAAGGCATCACCTCTCAATCACTCCGGTTCGAGGCTGGGTGATGCCGGATGTCTTCTGAGAGGTTTCCTTACGTTGAACACTCGTCAGTCGGTAGGCTTCTCGAGATATTTACGGTTAGCACAAAACGAAAGGTTGATAGCCCGAGGGGGGTGAGGTGCTCATCAGGACTTCCGGTAGCCGATAACCATGGTTTGGAACCCACGTTAAGCTGTAGCTCCAGTTGCTAAATAGCCTTCTCGATTGCTAATGCGCCTCTAACCTTGAAGCTTTACTTTATGTCAACCGTACTTAAAAAACGTTTGAAAATCATGAACCTTGTAGTTACATTAGTAATTGAGTAATTAGTAACAGAAGCCATTAACCCTTAATTAGTCACCTAAAGAAAGTTACATTCATAGTCACGTCGGGTCATAGTGACCCAAAAATAATTTTTTTTTTTAATCACTTTTAGGGCTGATAAAAACAAATAAAACGAGATATTCTTTTAAATTTACATTTATTTGTTACAAAGAAGTAAAAATATAAGATATAAACTAGCTTCTTATATATATAAAAAAAAAACAAAAGTTATTGATTTCAGTCGGGTCATTATGACCCGAATTATTTAAACACATAGGGCGACTATTGCAGTCAATATTTTTCAACTTTTTAATTTTTTTTTCTTTTCAACATTTTTTTAAGTAGAATATAATATATTTGGACGTATTAACTTGATTATTTTGCTCATTTATGCATCTTCAAGTTATGTATAAAAAAAATTTATATTTTTTGAAAACTTCGAGAAAAAAAATTTAAAATTGGGAAACATTTGTATAACAAAAGAATATTTTTTAAAACAAACATATTTTTGAAGTATTCTGAAACAATTTAAATTAAAAATAAAAACTAAAATTCAAAATATATAAGCGAAATTAGGTACAATTTTGACAAATAATATTGGAATGTTTTTTACAAACTGCACTTTTACAATTCTTACAAAATGTTGAATACTTATTATCCTTGGTGCTTGGGGTATCCTCATTGAACTCATCGGCAGAAATCACTGAATCTGAGTCATGATCACTTTCCTCGCATTCATTTTGATCCACCGATTCATCTTCCTCAGCTGAATCCTCACAATCCTCCGGGTGTTCTAAAACTACTCTATTGAGCTCCGCTAAAAGCTGATCATCAGTTCTGAATTGATCTTCCATTCTGAAAATACAACAAAAATATTTCAATTAGAACACTGGACCTCCAAAAATACGTACGTTGAAAACTTCAAGAAAAAAAATTTAAAATTGGGAAAAATTTGTATAACAAAAGAATATTTTTTAAAACAAACATATTTTTGAAGTATTCTGAAACAATTTAAATTAAAAATAAAAACTAAAATTCAAAATATATAAGCGAAATTAGGTACAATTTTGACAAATAATATTGGAATGTTTTTTACAAACTGCACTTTTACAATTCTTACAAAATGTTGAATACTTATTATCCTTGGTGCTTGGACAAACAACGCACCTTTTTCTCGTTTTGGATTGCTCAGTCGAGTTTATTGTATCAACAGGGTCAGGAAGAACAACACCCTGACCTTCCAAATAAGTTTTGATACGAATTTTCAAACTTCTAAAAATGTAGCGATTTTCAACTCTTTTGATAAAATATGGCCGTAATAATTGATGTCCCAGATTGCAAAGAAATACTCGTCTTGAATAGTTTTTATCAACTGTAGAGGCGTTGTTTGTCTTAAATGCACATACATGTGATAGAACAAGCAAAGCGGCCACCTTTTGGTCCTTCTACCAACTCCATAATTTCCACACAATTGATCATTCGAATCAACCCCTCCTTTTGTTTCATTATAGAAAGTTATTATTTCGGGTTTTTGCTTGTCTTCTGTTGATTCATCTATATTCGAATCATCGTGTAGCGTGGAGAGCAATACAACTGCCTGTCGTTGTTTTTGCACATACGAAACAAGGGTCATAATATTGTTAAATCCAAACAGGCTACTATACAATTGACGATTTTTGTGAGGTTGAAACTCTAGAGGAATTGCAGCTTTATTTTTTCTTAAAGTTCCTACAAGTGTCAGTTTATTTTGTAACAGAGACTTTGCAAGAGGTGCACTTGTATACCAATTATATGTTGTAATGTTTCGCCCTGAACCTTTAATGGGTTCAATGAGTCGCAGGACTATTGACTCAGCAGAATTTGATTGACTATATGGACCCTCCGGTTGTTTGCCTGTATATACTTCAAATTTTATTAAATAAAAGGTTCTAGCGTCCACCATAGCAAATATTTTTATACCATACTTATTAGGTTTATTAGGTAAATATTGCTTGAAAGTGCAACGGCCACGAAATGCTACCAATTGTTCATCAATGGTAACATATTCGTGGGGGGAGTATGCTTTTTCGAAACGTTGCCCCAAAGTTGTTACCAACTCACGCATCGCTGCTAAATTATCTGTTTCTTTCCTTTCGTCTCTTGTAGATTTGTCATCAAATCTCAAACAGCGTAGAAGAAAAAGAAACCTTTGTTTTGACATAGTGAGCGAGAAAACTTGGGGACCATCTGTTCCCCACAAATCATTGTAGTTCAAGTGAGCAGCTTTATAGGCCCCCGAAAGGAAAAGTAAGCCTAGAACAGCTCTAAGTTCATCTGAATCGGTCTCTTTAGTATCTTGACTTCTTTTGAAATTCTCTTTTAAATTTCTGATGTACATATTTGAGTAGTTGAGTATCATATCAATTATTTCATCGGTAAAAAATAAGTTAAATGCACTTACTTCTGTGTCAGAATTTTTAAAGCCTGAGCGAAAACCAGGAAGATGAGTTATTATATTATGCTTTGCAATTCTACCTGATGATCGTACAGCTTCTTTGTTCCATTTTATTGTTTTATCTTTGGACCAATAATAAGCTGAATCCAATTCCAAATATGGGGTATCCTCATCGGACTCATCGGCAGAAATCACTGAATCTGAGTCATGATCACTTTCCTCGCATTCATTTTGATCCACCGATTCATCTTCCTCAGCTGAATCCTCACAATCCTCCGGGTGTTCTAAAACTACTCTATTGAGCTCCGCCAAAAGCTGATCATCAGTTCTGAATCGATCTTCCATTCTGAAAATACAACAAAAATATTTCAATTAGAACACTGGACCTCCAAAATTACGTACATAATACAGTAAAAAAACAGTAATATTTAGGTACTTACTTTAAAAAAAAACCACAGATCCCAAGTTAAAAATGATAAATAAAAATTTAGGGGAACAAATAAAAAAAAAAAAATTTAAGTCAATAATAAATTTTGAAAACACTATAGTCACCTCGGGTCAAAATAATTTTTTTTAACAACTTTAACAGTCACCTCGGGTCAAAAGATTGTATTTTTTATAATGTAAATAGTCACCTCGGGTCAAAAACTCAATTCTATAAAATGAGCACTCAGCACGGCGGTTCTCAGCATACTGGTCTCTAGCTCACTCATTTGTAGGAGATTGTAGGACCGACAAGTTTGTACAGGAAAGTTTTGGTCAAAAAACGTTTGGTTAAAAATCTTGTGGGTCATATAGACCCGACGTGATTAATTAAGGGTTAAACCCTAAAACTCAACCTATTCCATTTAGCCAACTTTTTATTTTAGGGACAAAGTACCTATTCTTTATCCCCCGGTTTATAAAATTCATATGCATTCAAAGCCATATTATTAATTACAGTTTCAACAAGTCTTAGGTAGAATTTGTCAACACGCATGGGAATTGGTTCATCAAATAAATTGGAATAATTCCAAAACGGTATTAAAAGAATCGGTAACAAAATACAGAAGATTAAAAGAAACCGCTATAATTAATTTAAATAAAAATAACTGTATTGCTATGCCTTCGGTAGATTTAAATTCAATATGATTCCCGATTCTAAAGAAAACAATTAAACACATTTAAATATTTGAATACCCAATCAGTACAATAAACAATCGCACAGTAAACATTACCTATATATATATATATATATATATATATATATATATATATATATATATATATATATATATATATATATATATATATATATATATATATATATATTTCGGTAGTATGTCACTGTCATGAAAATCTATTGTTGTCTATGTAAGTGTCGTTGACATACACAAAAAAAAATATATTTACTTTCACTCGTTACTTTAAATATTACAAATTAATATAATTTATTTTTTAGTTAGGTTTGAAAACGGGGGGAGAAGACACTCCGAAACGTTAAAAGTTTGTAAATTTTTTTATAACATTTTTATATCTTTAAAATTTTGTTGGTTAGGCAAATTTATTACAAAAAAGAATCACTGAGAAATTTGTCTCCGTTTGTTTTTTTGTTTTTATCCAGTAATTCTTTCTTTACATAAGAACAGAAAATTTCTTTTCTTTCTTAAATATCTTGACGATTTTCTTGTTAATCTATATTTTCTATTTTAATGTGATTTTTGGCAGAAACCGTTTGTTTTTTGAAACAAAATGGACATGACTGAAACAGCAGAAATTCACTTTAATTAGAACATGAAAACAAAACAGAAACATAACAGAATTTAGAACGTAATAACAAATGAAAATTTTAAAAAAATTGATCATAATTACAAGAAATAATAAACGTATGTAAAATTACAATAATTGTTCTATATGACCAGTTCAATAATTCCTCTCTGGTTTGTACAGGCCTAGAGTACACTAGTTCTTTTATGCGGCCCCAGAGGTGAAAATACAAGGGCGTCAAATCGGGTGATCTGTGATCGAGATGCATTTTATGTTTTCTTAATATTCTGTGGATTCATGCTCTTGAAATACTAAACTTGAAAAAATTAACAAAATCACCAAAACTATAAGTAGATACCTCACGAATTTGTGAACTGATACTGCTTTGACATTATATCAACATTTTTTCCATCAATTCCATCAAAAATATACAGAGTGTCACATTTGAAAAAACAAACTTTTTAACTTAAATGTAAAATAATGTAGTTGGTCAACAAATTTTGGACACCCTGTATGCGAGAAATTAATTATCAATATGGATTTTGAAAGTATTATTCTTGTGCCTCCGTCTACCCCACAAGCGCTTAGCACCAGTCGAAAATGGGTAAAAGGCACAGTGTTGAAAATAAGGTTACACCTTACAAAATTTTCAAAAGAATCAAGATATTTTAGAAACAGTTCAAAATAGGTATAGGAAAACCTGATGGAACTCATCATGAAATTTTCTCAGGAATCCAAAAATTAAATAATATACAGGGTGTTCCATTTAAAATATGGAAGATACTGGGGACTTCCGGGATAACCGGAAGTGATGTGACCTTAAAAGTATTTTAAAATTAAAGGGAATCTTTAACTCCCTGAACTCCGAAAATTCAGAATTCTAAGTTTTTTCTAACCACTAAAACTTCTAACGAACGGCTACCGTGAGAATCCCTGCTGAGGTACAGCGAGGTAACAGCTGAGGTATCACGCGTTGTGTAATTAATATTTATGATTGTGTTTTGTGATTATTTACGTTTATCATGTTTGTGTGATTGTTTGATTATATCCGTGAAGAGTTATTTTGTAACTATATTTAAACTATTAAAATTTTATCAATAATAACGTTTTTAAGCTTATACTGCGTCAAAAAATTATATTTATGCAAATTTTGTATGCCTCTCACTCTCTGCCTCTCACACTAAATCTCTCTTATTCTTTATTTTTTGAGAACTTCCACTTCTATCACGTGTACGGTACGGTACTGCACGCGCTTTTTTTTTTTATTTAAAAAGTTTTATTATTTTTCCGATATATTGTGTATGTAAGAGTCTTAAAAATATAAAAATATATAAAAAAATCTGTTATTAACTCATATTTTTAAAAAAAAACCTTCTATGGCCCGCCTCTGTGTTAACAAATTACGGCTATTTCCATATTTTATTCGGAAACTTTAGGGATTATGTTAGTTTATGGTGGGCCAGGATCGAATAGTCCCTCCAATCATCTTTATTGGTAGCGACTGGGGTAAATCGGATGTGGTTATAGGGGTTATTATTACCAGGAAAAGTGCAGATTTGTACACTTTTACGACAAATATGAGATTATTGTTTTCCGAGTTCTAAGAGTAATAGAAAGTATCGTTAACATTGTTGACAAAGAATGAAGACCATATGGTCCACTGCCAACATTTTACCCCCACATTATTGTGCATTATTCTAAGCATTGTTTCAAGTTAATTATTAAATCATTTATCGTTTTGTATTTCTTAAATATTCTTTACTTTTTTATTCTAAACGATTTTGTTACTCGGATTGTCCAAAGGAGATGGTCATTTTTATTTAAAAAAATATACTGCGGAACAAAGAAATGCAACACCCAGTGTCTTATTACGAGGGTTGTATGATAAGTATGACAAGAAAAAAAAATGTTATTTTATTTTTCAACGTAATCACCTTTCAGTTCGGTACACTTGGTCTAACGTTTTTCTATCTTTTGAATCTCCTCCAAAAAAATACGATTGCTCCAACCCTTCAATATTGGTGTTCGTTGATTGTTCGTGACTGTTCTTTGTTCTCTGGGGTATTGTGATGAATCCAGATTTCGTCAACAGCTATGGACCGACGCTAAAAATCATCCCGATTGCGTTTTAACATCGTTAAATATTATTTTAAAGTTTTTTCTTTTTTTTTAGGTTTTTCGCCACGATCTAAAACTCAAAAATCTGTTTTTATGTAAATATAAAAAAAAACAAAAAATACTCTTACATCTATATTAATAAAAGCCAAACTAAACAACACACACCGAATACCAAAAATGTTTTTTTATAAAATTCCCTGCGAATGTGGCAAATTTTATATAGGCTAAACATCTAAACCGTTAGATAGAATAAAATATCATAAAAACCTTCTTAGAAAATGTGATTTTAATAAATCCAGCATTTGCCAAGACGCATAGAAATCGGAACATAAAATCAATTAGAATAATTCCAAAACGGTATTAAACAGAAGATTAAAAGGAAAGGAATAGATTTACGCTTAGAGACGCATCAGCAACTATAAGGCCATTTAGCAACTGGACCTACAGCTTAACGTGGGTCCCGAACCACGGTCATCAGCCACCGACAACCCAGGAGAGCACCTCCATCAGGCTATCAACCCTTGGTTATGTACTTACCCATAAGTGGCGAGTGTCCAACGTAAAACACTTCTCAGAAGGCATCCGGCCTTACCCAGTCTTTAACTGGCGTTACTGAGGAATAATTCGTTGTCAGATTTTACTCTCTTGCCTAGAAACAACCACAAACATTTAGGAAGTAAACAGATAGAAGAAAGAGAGAAAAACAACCATCCGAGCGCTGGAGTCGAACTAACTACCGCTCCAATGCGGTTTCGGCACAGCAGCAGCAGGCTGCTGCTCTTACCGTCCGCACCAACTCGACCGGTGGAGATTAAAATAAACCGCTATAATTAATTTAAATAAATATAACTGTATTGCTATGCTTTCGGTAGATTTAAATTCAATGTTTTCCAATTCTAAAGAATACAGCTAAAAACGTTTAATTATTTCAATACGCCATAATCACACAGCAAACCTCACCTCACCTGTGTAATTTTTGGTATTATGTCACTTTCAGTAAAAAATATTATTGTAAATGTAAGTATCATTGACATATACAAAATATATTTACTTATTATCTTTTAGAGTATTATATAGAAATTAATATAAATTATTTTTAGATTCGTTTTGAAAACGGGAAGAGAAGACTTCCCGAAACATTAACGTTCAAAATTTTGTATTTATTAAAGAAAATTTTGTATTTTTTAAATTTTTGTTCGTTATGCAAATTTATTACAGAAAAAGAATCGCTGAGAAATTAGTCACCGTTTTGTTTTTACCCAGTGATTTTTTTATTTGCATAAGAACAGATGTTTTTGATATTTTTGAGTTTTAGATCGTGGCGAAAAACGCAAAAAAAAAAAAAAAATTATGAACACGCCACAACCATTTAGACAGCATTTTTTTGAAGTTGGTACACATGTCTGTTAGGTTTTTGAATAAAAAATAATTATCTTTTTTTTTAGTTTAATTTAAAACTTTATCATAAATAATATTGATAGTCGATGGGAAAAACTTTAAAAAATTGTTTGCAATTAATTATAAATGAATTAAAATTTATAAAATTTAAAATAAAATCACGTGGCTATGAAAGTGCCACGATTGGCTGCCATGTTTGTGACGTCATTATGTTAAAATGTTTTTACGTAAGTACTGTCTTGTACTGTAAGTACTGTACTATCTTCCGGAAAACTTTTTGATATCCAAATGAGTTGTTAAAATATCCTGCATCCGTTCAATTAAGATGCCGACAGTCTCAGCAATCTCACGCACGTTCACTCACACTATTGTTTATCATGATATCGTGGATTTTTTCAATCATGTCTGAAGTGGTAACCTCATTTGAATGACCTGGATAATCTTCATCAAAAGTGCTTGTACGGCCACGTACAGAGTCCCCATAAACTTCGCTGAGCTCCGTTATAATCCCATCATTTGTTTTCTTTTTCAAAAACAAGTATTTTTCTACTGCTCGATGTTCAATTTTTTCCGTTGTTGTAAAATCACAAAAAAAGTCCTTTAAATGGCTGCCATTCATAAACTAAACCACTCAGCGACTTGACAGTTTGACAATATTATTGTGAAAGGTTATATTTACGAAAAATATCACTTTTCAAATACTAGCAGCGCCATCTCTGGCCTAGGCTAGGTACTTATCATACAACCTTCGTATAATCAAAAAGTAAAGTGAATTTTTAAATGCAATACAAAATATTGATCTATTTAATCAATTTTATTTTATTTTATCAAAGTAATCCCCTCTCACTGCATTACACCGTTTTCCTGCCTGATATTCGCCCATAGCCTCTTCGATATGTGGTACTATCCTCCGCCTTACTATGTTTGGTAGAACTTTATAAGTTGTGCAAGGCTTTCTTGCGAATCGGACCTTGTACCGCTTATAAAACAAATTTTGACCCAGCTTCATCGACGTAACATTTTGTTTACAATTTTAATGTATCCGCAGATTTTTTTTTTGTAACCAATGAAAGTGAAATATCTTGATTTTAAAATATATTTTTATAGTGTCGAAAATGAGATGAAATTTCTTCGAAAATATTTATTCAAAACAGAAGGAAGACAGACGTGGGATGGGGGAGGGTGATGGAGGGTGGAAGGGACGAACGCACGTACCAGTTGGTCTTTCCCATAAATCCGTATTAACCCTCCCCCTTTCTCTGCCCCCTACGCAAAGCTCCATTCTCGAGAGTTGCGGCAACCAGTGCAACTTGTTTATTTTAGTTATTGAATGGTAAATTTTCCCCAGGGTGGTGTAATCTTGTAAAAGCACTCATGAGACGCGCCGCTCCAGATTTAAATCTGACGGAAAATACAAGAAAGCAGTGGCGTGGGCTCGGCAGGGTAACCAGGGGAGGTTAATCCCGTTATTTATAAAGCAGATGGTGCGTATTACAAAGAGAGAACTCGCGTATGATCTTGTTTTGTTGTGTTTTCTTTAGTTCAAACTATTGACTATCATAATCAATGTTCTCCTTAGCATCACGCCCTTGCAGCTCGTTGATATAATACTACGAAGATTTTAAATGAATTCAAAATATTCCGGAAGTACGAGGAGTATGTGAATGAGAGTGCGAATGACGCGCAATCGCCGTAGTGAGCTAGTGCGTCTCCTCCGAGCATGCTTTACGCACCTTTAGGTGCTATTTGTGTGCTAATCTGTAGAAGTTTATCCTGTTTAAGAAAATTGAGTCGCTTGCCGACTGTGAGATACGATCTCTATTTCAATTCTTTTTTGATTGCAAGAAACTTGGCAGAAGCGAAAATTCACCACGGTGATAATGTTATGAGTGACAGTAAAGTTTGAGAGTGGATGAGAATGTTCAAGAGCTTCTCTGATTTATGAAAATTTGGTTCGTGATGTGGCCAACAAAATTCGGGAGATCCGACGATTCACGATTTCAAAGTTATCAAGTGAATTTTCACAGGTTTCAATGTCAGTGGTTATACGCCATTGTTTAAGAGAAACTGAATTATGAATGAATGAATGAATGAATGAATAAATCAATGAATGATATAACAAAAATAATTTGAACTTGACAATGGTACAAAGAGACTATGAACTAACAATAGTACAAAAATATTTATATAAAAATTAAAAATTAATGCTAGGATCATTACAAAAATAATTTCCAAAACACAGCACGAGCTTACAGCACCCTCTCAAAAGCTGATTTATACTGTGTAAGCGGGGACTGAAAAATATCCATCAAGAACACAGAAACGTTCCTGTTAATGACATATCTGTTATGATCTCGTCTCGGCATGCACGAAAGAGCGGAGCGTTTGAGGCCAAGTTGGTGCTAGGGGTAGGTATGAAGAAAGTATCTCGAACTTGGCTGTTCGGGCTCTCGAATTCGAGAGACATAAAACCCGTGATCTCACTGAGGAGTTGATCACAATCAATCAAGCCACGGCAGAGCTTTATAAGGAAAAGCTGAGCAGCATACACTCTACTATACTCCAGAGACGGATGGGAGAAACTCTTCAATAACAGAATGTGGCTATAACCTCTGCAGGTGTAGGCACCATCCAGCTTAAAAGACAGATACTTCAGAAAACACCACTGAACATGCTCAAGACGAGAAATTTGTGTAGTATATATTGGCGAACAAACAGGGGAAGCATACATAAGTCTGGATCGTACTAAGGCATTATACAGAGTTAGAAAACAGCTGATATTATCAAAAGCTTTTGTTGATCTAATTAGGAGACCAAGCGTTGCAGTTGCTGACTGCATGATTTGATCAATGTGATAGTTGAATGATGATTTTCTATCAATGTACGCTCCCAGGTCCTTTATATCTATACACTTTTTCAAAGCGCAACCATTTAGGGAATGTATATAGTTAGTTACATTATGCATGAGAGAAAAGGATTTTTTTTGCATTTGGCAATATTCAGTGGAGGCCTATTACAAGCGCACCAATCGGACAAGAGGTGCAGGTCACCCTGTAATAGAGGGCAATCATGTGACGACAGAACTGGCATAAAGAGTTTAAGGTCGTCCACAAATAATAAAATGATGCACATTAGCGTGGAAGTAATTTCGTTGACGAAAACTGAAAAAATCAAAGGTGCAAGGATGTTGCCTTGGGGTGCACCACTAGATGCAATGAAGATATGACAACTATGACCGTGAAACTCAACATGTTGTATCCTATTTGCAAGGTAATTTTTAAAGAACGAAATTGTACTGCCATACACTGCCTAATCTACTCATCTTTTGGAGTATAAGTCCATGAAACTCAAAGTGATTTACCACTAAACACCGAAACACTTTTTTAAAGTTTCGGCGCACGTTTCGCTAACCACGTTAACATCATCAGGAGATGATTTAATCAATTTTAAAACCAAACTGTGTTATATTTATATTAGACTCTAATTGCTAACCTTCTACCTACGAACCTTACGACCTACTTAATTAAACGTGTAAAAAAAAGATACAAAAAAGAACAAAAGAAAGAAAAAAGAACCGTGAAAATAACTGACCCTCACATTAATAATTGGAAAAGTTGACTGAACGGAATAGGTCCTTTATCCCGGTTCATTATTTCTTGCATTTTTCTATTTGAACGTTTTCATATGCATTAAAAGCCCTATTGTTATTTACACTTTTAAACAGTCTTAAGTTACTAATTCCTATGTTGTGGTCGTGTTCGATTACATGCTGGGCAACACAAGATTTTTCATTTCTCCCATATCTAATGTGGGCAATGTGTTCTTATACAATATACAATACTTCAATATACCTTTGATCACAATCTTGACAGCTAATTTCGTAAATTCTCGACTTTTCATGTTGATCTATCTTACCCTTTGGGTTACCCAGGACTTCTCTTAATTTATTATATGGTTTGTAGACAACTTTAATGTCCACTTTTTTCGACATTTTGTCTAACCTTCGTGTTAATTGGGCATCAAGCGGTATTACCATGAATTTATTTTTATTCTGATCCTTTTAAAAAGTCGGATATTCTTTCAATAATTTTCTAAACTTATGTTTTCTAATTAATTTATCTACAATGTTCTTATTATAACCGTTCACTTCGAATACCTCCCTAATTAATTTTAATTCTTTGTTATAATTATCTATGTTTAAAAGAAAATTGATTAATCTATTTACCATAAAATTTAAATTAGCCATCTTATTTTGGAAGCTATAATTCGAATTGTTAGGAATGTATATCGAAGTGTTGGTATTTTTTCTAAAAATATGAAAATCTAATTTATTTTTATTGTTTCTACTTACTAAAACATCCAGAAATTGTAACCTATCATTGCTTTTGAGTTCATACGTGAATAATATGTTTTGGGATTTACTTTTTAAGTTCATATCATCTAAGTTTTCATTTTTGAATCAAAAATTGCAAAAATATTATCCACATAGCTTAACCATACCTTCGAAAAGTAACTGAACTCATTTTTTGCTCCGGTTTCAAATTTACTCATAAATAAATTGGCTAAGAACGCAGACAGAGGGTTGCCCATTACCGTTCCTTGTTCGCAAAACCTATAATTAAGTTGAAAACAGTTTTACTTCATACATAATCTTGTTAAGGAGATGTACTCAGAAACAATCTTGTTATTAAAACCATCTAACTCGAATAGCTCTCTTAGGTGGAATCGGGATACTTGGAAACAATGATGACACGTAAAAGGAAACCAAGACATCCCCTTCCTGTAGATGTGTGTTTTTTTTTTCTATAAATTTTGTTGACTTTATCGCAGAACAGGAAGGTAGTTGATTTGGTAGATTTTGAAATTCCTTTTAATCATTTTGCCAAGTTTTATGTTGGAGAATCAATAGCGGATACAATTGGTCTGAATGATTTTCCTGGTTTATAAATTTTTGGTAGAAAATACAATCTTGACACTTTTCGATTATAAATATGAAGTTAAATTTTTAGAGAAGGAGAAATAAGGCTGTTACATGATTTCAATGTATCTCTGACTTCGTTGACCATTTTGGACAATGTATTCCTCGATAATCGTTTATATGGGCCATCTTGAATTAATTTGTCAACGCGTTCAAAGTAATCAGATTTGTCCATTACTACAACCTTATTTCCCTTATCGACTTTTAAATAAAAACAATCCTCTCGCTTGACAATCTTAGAAATGTTTGGCATATTTTTACTTTTATTTGAAATATTTGTTGCAATTTTGCTTTGACATGACTCTCTGACCAAGAAAAATTGATATAAGTTCATGGTCATTGTCGAATGCTTTCCAAGAATCAGTATATTTGTATATTCTGTATCAGTCTGATTATCGAAAAATGTATTCTCGGTGGATTCTAAGAATTCATCGTTTTTGACTCGATACCATCAGGAAGGAGATTAATTGTGACACAATAGCTCCGACACAATGGCTCCTCACATGGCTTCGAAGTTCAAACAACAGTCAATGGAATGGCGACATACTTCGTCCCCAACCAGAGTGAAAACCAAACAAACAATTTCAGCAGGAAAGATCATGACAACTGTTTTTTGGGACAGGAAAGAGATTTTGTTAGTGGAGTTTATGCCGAGATGCACAACAATCAATTCTGGTGCTTATTCTGTCACCTTGAGAAAACTCCGGTAACCAAGCGACGTGGCCTACGGTCTTCC
Source organism: Cosmopolites sordidus (assembly GCA_031761425.1). NCBI lineage: Eukaryota > Metazoa > Arthropoda > Insecta > Coleoptera > Curculionidae > Cosmopolites > Cosmopolites sordidus. The sequence continues at coordinate 18,852 of JARFXV010002692.1, read as the reverse complement.
GATGTGATGTTACTCCATGATAATGCAAAGCCACAGGTTTCTGCACAAACACAAAGTCTAATCCAGGTCTGTGAATGGGAAGAACTGGTTCATCCATCCTACAGTCCAGACCTTGTACCCAGTGATTTTTACTTGTTTCGGTACTTAAAGGAGTTCCTTGGTGGTCAACGGTTCAACGACGACGCAGAAGTTAAAACTGCAATCATGGATTTCTTTGACGTCGGAATTCAAAAACTTGTTGAGCGGTATGACAAATGTTCGAACACAAAATGGAAATTATGTAGAAAAGTAGATGAAAGTATGTAAAATATGGAATAAATATATTTTAATGATATTTTTACTATTTTTCTTCTTACTAAAAAACGGACCTTATTTAAAAATATACCTCGTAAATTTACCCAACATAACCGTTACCGTCATCTTTTATACGGCGTGTAAGGGAAAGTAATTATGATTCTTTACAGTTTTTCAAACATAAACTTAAAACAGAACAGAACTTAAAACATGTAAACAAAATGCCACTATTTCCGCGGAACACACGTCAAAAAACAGCAGTCCTGGAACTTATTAAATAAAAAACAGTGTCTTCAATTTTACCAATCTTAGATAATATTTATATTTCTATATATTCTTTGTTGGTTTCAGTTTTGTGCAAAGGACAAGTTACCACTAAATATTACAGATTCCTGTGCAAAGATGGCGGTTGGGTATGGATGCAAAGTTATGCAACCATCGTGCACAATTCCCGTTCTTCGAGACCGCACTGTATAGTCTCTGTGAACTATGTTCTAAGGTAAGTCCCTTTTATTCTTGCACGAAGAACTAAATACAAGAACATGTATAACAATTATTATTATTGTCTAAATGATTGTGGCTTGTTCATATATTTTTTTCTTTTTTGGGTTTTTCGTCATGATTTAAAACTCAAAAAATATCAAAAATATCTGTTCTTATGTAAATAAAGAACCACTGGGTAAAAAACAAAAAAGAAACCGAGACAAATTTCTCGGTGATTGTTTTTCTGTAATAAATTTGCCTAACGAACAAAAAATTTAAAAAACACAAAGTTTTAACGTTAACGTTTCGGGAGGTCTTCTCCCGTTTTCAAAACGAATCTAAAAAAATTATTTATATAAATTTCTATATGACACTGTAAAGATAGTAAGTAAATATATTTTTTTTGTATATGTCAATGATAATTACATTGACAATAATATTTTTCACTGACAGTGACATACTACCAAAAAAAATTATGTAGGTGAGGTTTACTCTATGATTATTGTGTATTGCATTGCTTAAACGTTTTTAATTCCATCCTTTAAAATTGGGAACCATATTGAATTTAAATCTACCGAAGGCATACAATACAGTTCTGAAAACGGGAGGAGAAGACCTCCCGAAACGTTAAAGTTCAAAAGTTTGTATTTATTTGAAAAAAAGTTGTATTTTTTTTATTTTTCTTCGTTAGACAAGTTTATTACAGAAAAAGAATCACTGAGAAATTTGTCTCCGTTTTGTTTTTTTTTTATAACTAAACAACAAACTAACGATTTCTTGAAAAAATTAGCGACAAGGAAGCCAAAGAACTCATCATCAATCAGACTCAGTCAGTACCAAAGAAAGAAGAAATTCCAGGATCACCTGATCCACATTCACCTCTTACGACACCCACACGCAGTTTAAACCCCCACAAATATAATCCTCATCATTCCCCCCAACCTGCGGCCGGTGGTGCTAGTGGAGGGGGTAGTACCAATCGTCTACCGCCAGGAGGGGATTCTAATGGGCATCCGTCGACTCATTTTGGACAAAATTTGGAGTACAATCATGGTGAGTTTAAGAAAACAGTAACAATATATAAAGGGTGTCCCATTTGGTTCTTGGGGATTTTATTTTTAAATAAAACCAATAACTTTAGAAAAATATTAAATGGGTCTCTAAATAATGCACGCGAGATTTAAAATGTCTAGGGTTATCAAATAAGAGCTATATATTTTTAATTTGGAATAAAAACAAAAAATATAAGTTTTAACGTGATTTTTTATTTTAAATATTATGTAAACCATCGTTTCTCAACCTGGGGGTCGCGACCCCTAGAGAAGTGGGGGTGGGTTCGCATCCATCAAAAATCTTGGATGGACGACACCGATTTTGTAAATCGAGCAAGTTAATATTACTCAAAAACGAACATACAAACGCACATTCAATAAAACCTTGTATGAGAAGTATTCGTGGTTATGTAGATGCGAGACTAAAAAATTAATTTTATTGTTTTTCGTGCATTTTGGCACAAGTCGGAAAACCAGTGAGTGTGAGAGATTTTGGTCTTGGCTTGATTAAACACGGTGTTAATGATTTGAAACATTTGGACGAAAAGGTAAAATCGCATTCTATTTCACAAAGATATTTGAAAAACGAGCTAGAATTTAGTATGTTGAGGAAGACAGATATTCGCTCTAAACTCAGTAGCGCACATCGGGACTCTATTAAAAAAACACAATAAAACTGTTGATAGCAATCGCTACATATTGTCCAAGTTAATTGATGATAAAAAATTCTGTGGGGCATTTGAGCTTGCCTTACGTGGCATGACGAAATCCACACTTTAGAAAATCCTGACATTTTCAGAGGGCTGGTAAATTTGATGGACGAAATAGACAGTATTTTGGAAGCTCATTTAAAAGAGTCTAAAAATAAATTATTTCTAGGCATCTCCAAACAAATTCAGAACGAATTGCTGGATTCAAAACATGTTGCCATTGTTGCAATAAATCACACAGCAGATGGAATTGCAGACGAAATTCTGACGGTGCTAAGCGAGTTAGGAATAGACAAAGAACCTATGAAATTCATAGCCCAAAATTATGATGGTGCTTCTGTGATAAGAGGTACAGTCGGAGGAGTACAAGTCAAAATTAAAAATATTTATAAGAATGCACGGTATATTCACTGCTATGTTCACCAATTAAATCTAATAATTGAAAGGTGTTGAATAATAGAAAAAGGTGTAATGGTTTTTTTGCAACATTTTGATACACTCGTATTTCTACACATTTAACTAACATTCTAACATCGGGTCACACACACAAGTGGGCCACACGCATGGCCTGCTCGATCCCCGGATTTAAACCCCCTGGATTATTTCTTCTGGGGATATCTGAAGTCATTAGTTTATGCTACTCCATTGAAGAATTTGGATGATTTGGGAAATCGGATAATTGTTGGGTGTAACTCAATTAGAAACGACCCTGGTGTGTTTGAAAGAGTTCGGCAGTCAATGACGAGAAGACTGAATGCTTGTATCAAGGCTGGAGGAAGCCATTTCGAACATTTATTGTAGATTGAGCAACTTTACATGTACTTTTTTGTGCTAATGTCATAAATTTTGTTCATCCTGTATCTTCAAAACAAAGGGGTTTTTCAAAAATCATCATACAACAAAATATTCTTAGAATAAGTCAAGGAATAACCCGTTTAATTTTTGCCGCTAGGATGTGTTAGGACTAGACTGCTAGTCCTGACTGCTATGATCATTTGCTATATGAATAAGGAATCCCTCTCCACAATCAATTCTGGATCAGTTTCTTTCCTCACTCTCATTGGACGCAGTCCAAAGAAGTCAAAAAATTTATGTATAAGCCATCCGACGAGAAGTCGGCGAAAATATGGGTTGTTTGAGTGTGGAGAGGGACTCCCTATTCTTGGCGAAAGAGCATATGTGGGTACCCTGATGAGTCTAATCACCAACAGACGAAACGTGTGTCCTCCAATGTAAGGGCTGGGTGGGGGTATATATATATATATATATATATATATATATATATATATATATATATATATATATATATATATATATATATATATATATATATATATATATAAATATCCAGTATACCTCGCCTAAGGTACTGGACGGGTCACGGGTGGTGGATACTGAAAGTTCCATTAGATATTAATGGACAGCTGCGAATATCTCAAAATTAGCAGCCCCGAACCAAGGCAAAAAAAAACTAAATCCACTTAGCGTCTGACTTGTATCAAGCGGTTGAGTGGTCAGCGTCTGTTCACCAGTGGTGCGGCTGATATTTAAATTCTGGAACTAACCCCTCCAGTCTTAACCTCTGAACCGTCATGGTTCAAACAATTAATTCAAAGTACAAGATGAAGCGTTCTAGTAATTACAAAATTACCCCAGGAGGTAGACAATCCTCTGCCAGCTTTGCTGGTACAACCGGACTTTCGGATTCTGGGGCGTCCGGGCTTAAACGCAAAATCTTTCAGAGGGAGTCGGAGACCTCTGGCCAACGTCTGAAACCGAAAATAAAAACTTTCTTTGGAACGGTAAATATCAATTCTCTCCTGCGTCCAGGAAAACTACACGAATTGGGGCGAACATTGAATCAGCAAAAAATCCAAATTTTAGCTTTGCAAGAAACCAGATTGACAGATGATAACACCTTGGAATTCGGCAATTACAAACTTTTTAAAAGTAAAACTGACAAAAGAATACTCAAAAATACACCACATCTCGGTGTTGCTTTCGCTATCTCAAGAAACATTCTTGGTTCTATAACTAACGTCCAGCCAGTAAATAATCGACTTATGACACTATCCCTCAAGTGTGCTGACAAAAACTATACTTTAATCAATGGAAAGGAAAACGGACAATTAGGTCTAAATAACCAAGACAATTGCAAAGAACTTGTGAAATATTTTGAACAAATACTAAACTGTCCTGAGCCTTTAAACAAATTACCAACACTAAACCCTAAACAAACAAACCCAGATTCATTACCACCGAATGAAGATAAAATAATTAGGCAAATCAAGCGGCTTAAAAATAACAAAGCTTCTGGCGAAGATGGAATCACTGCTGAACTTTTGAAATCCGCTGGTCCAGGTACAATCAACGAAATAACCAAAATTCTACAAGAAGTTTGGCGAACCGAACGGATTCCGGAAGATTGGAAAGATGCTCTAATCCATCCACTACACAAGAAAGGAGATAGAACGGATGTGAACAACTATAGAGGAATATCTCTTCTTCCAGTTTGTTACAAGATTCTATCTCAATGTCTACTAGACCGAGCACAAGGACAGTTGGAACCTAAAATTGGTGAATTTCAAGCAGGTTTTCGACCGGGCAGATCCTGCCCTGAACAGATCCTGAATCTAAAGTTGATCCTAAGACATCAAAAAGTGTACAATAAAAATCTCGTCTGTACATTTGTGGATTTCAAAAAAGCATATGATTCTATAGACCACGAATCTTTATTCCGAATCTTGAAAGAACAAGGACTAGATCTGAAAACGCTGGCAATTATTAAAGCAACATTAACTAACACAAGGTCAAAAGTTAAATTCATGGGTGACATCTCAGAGCCCTTCGAAATTAAAACTGGAGTGAGACAAGGGGATGGACTCTCGCCACTCTTATTTAACTGTGTTCTAGAAAAAGTAATACAGGAGTGGCGTGAAAAAAAGTCGGCCCTGAATATTGACCAGCCCATTAAACTGGGGAGAACCAACATCAAAATTGATTGTCTGGCGTTTGCTGATGATCTAGCAATTTTGGCTCAAGATGTATTAACGGCACAGAAACAGATTGAAATTCTAAAAGAAACAGCAAATCCAAATTTTCTTTGAAAAGACACAATACATGACCTGCAACAGACTGAGAACACCATTTCTAAAAACAAAATATGGTAACATCAGACGAGTCTCTGAATTCAAATATTTGGGTGAAATAATCATGGAAAATGGGTTGGAAAAAGCGGCCAATAAGAGTAGATGGAAACGGCATTGAGACTTACACAAAATATTTACAACAAAGAATGCCTATCTAAAAACACAAAACTGAGACATTACAACACAGTTATTAAGCCAGAATGTCTACATGGGGCAGAAACGCTCATTTTGAATAGAAAGAGGGACATCGAGGACATTGAAAAGAAGGAAAGAAAAATCATAAGAAAAATCCTAGGCCCCAAACAAATAAATACAACAACATACCGACTTCGAGAAAACCAAGAAATCAAACAATACACAGATATACATAGCGATATGAGAAAAAGAAGACTTAAGTTTTACGGACACATAAAACGGATGAATCCGAGTAGGCTAACTAGACAAATAGTCGAATTTTATGAAAATAGGAGTAGAGCTAAAGTAGAAATAATTAAATGGATTTCTGCAATTAAAGAGGACCTAAGATCAGCAAATATTACACAAAGTGAAATTCAGGATAGAGGCTGTTTCAGACACAAGGTTGACGTTTGGAAGGTTGGCCAGAGAGAAAAATGTAGGAAGACTGGAACAACTTGGTGTGCCGAAAGAAAAAAAGCTCATAGCGAAAGAATGAAATTAGTATGGGCGCAAAGGAAGACAACAACAAACGCCTCTAATTGTACTTCGCGTGGTCCACCCAGACCCATACATGAATAATAATATATATAAATATATATATTCCCCCTGACGGTTTCGTATTAAGGAGCTTCATTTTTCTTTTCTTATATTTTTCTTGGAATTCATGTTTGCGGTATGGTTTAGCATTTGATTTTGTACTATCCGAAAACCGAGGGTTTGTTATTGCTATCCAGGATAAAATTATCAAAACCAACAATTACAAGAAACACATCCTTAAAGAAAACACTGAAGATACATGTAGAAAGTATGGCAAAATGGGGGAGACTATTGAGCACTTAATTGGTGGATGTCCTACTTTAAAAGAAAACAGATATATAGGAAGGATTCATATTTAGGAAGGCATAATCAGCTTACTAAGATAATCCACCAAAAACTGGCACTCAATCATGGTCTTTTACCAACATTTACTTCGCCGTATTATAAATACAGCCCTCAAGCAGTTCAAGAGTCTGACGATATGCTGGTCTACTGGAATAGGCGGATAATAACTGACAGAGCTGTAGACTACAATAGACCAGACATAGTCTTAATAAATAAGAAAGAAAAGTGGGGAACAATTATTGATATTGTCATACAACTGTCTCATAATATACATAAAACGTAGGTGGAAAAAGTTTCTAAGTATGAGAACATTTCTTATGAACTGAAGAATATCTGGCAACTTGAAAAAGTCAACATCGAATCTTTTGTAATTTCCGCAGAGAGATTGATGAGCCACAGGTTCTCCAAAACTTTGACAAATTGCGAACTAAACAGAAATGTTATAAAAGTGGGACAATGGGCTATACTGTTGCAAACCGGCCACATAGTTCGAAAATTATTGTCTTAATGCTAACGGAATACTGGGTTATAATGAAATTTATCTACAGGCTCCGAGCAGAACTTCAACATCGCATGGGGGGAATCGGTTTATGGTTTCCAGCTTTTTAAGCTGAGAGAGTGACACCAAGTCAATGAAAATAATAATAACACAAATGTCAATTTTGACGGAAATAAGAAAAAAATCGCTGCTATGACGTTTTACAAAAATATATAGTGCTAGTTTGATAACCCTTTATATATATTTAGAATGTTTTCAATTACTTTTTTTAAACTTCTCGAGTAAATGATTGAATGCGCTAAAAGAATTAAGTATGTTTGTTTGATTTTTTTTCAGGAAATGTACTCTTTGTTCACACCCCCAGTGAGGATTCACCTTACTACAACCATCCAGACTTGTACTACCCATACAACGATCCAGAAGCGTCATACTCTGCTTTAACAGGCTCCGTAATAACTCAGAATCGCCCTTTTAGTGCTTCCTCATCAAGTTGTAGTTCGACAGAAAGCATATCCACCGAGAAAGTTCATCATTATCATTTAGGAGGAGGTCTGGGTCAGCTAGGCGGCCTGAATCCAACGAACTCCGCGGATTTCAACTTAGGAAACAGCTGTTACGTGACAAACAGTCCGTCTCACCATCAAAATCCCGCTTGGAGCAATCCGACCGTTCACCATCACGATTTCGGCCACGCTCACCCGGATCACAATCCTGGATACACCAGCGTCATTGTCGACACCCAACAGTATCATCTGACCAATGAATACGTCCATTAATTAGCAGCGAGACCTGAATGATCCAAAGTCATGTGAACTAAACGAATCTAAAACCATAAGATAGCTCTTAGAGTACTTTATATGATCACTAGAAGAAATCCCATCGTCGTCGCCCAGTGAAGAAACCAGAAAGCACGTTGGTATCCCGATCAGAAAAAGATTTATGGAATACATCAACACCATCGTCCATATACAGGAATATCCTCTGCTAATAATTATATCCCCTTGGATTGACTTGGCAATTTAAATCTGATTCCGAAGAAGGTCTGGATCAGCTCAGTGATCTAAATATTTCGAACTCCAAACTGTAAAACAGTTGAATAATTATTAACGCTTCGTTTCATCACTAGAACATATGTAACCTTCATCAGTCATCGATGCTCATCAGTATCTGTCTAGAACGGATACAAAGAGCTGTGGTTTTATTATATATATCAGCTAAAAAGCAGAATCATTTCTACAGAGAAAAAGCTACGAATTCCACTGATTCCAACTTGAAGAATAGTTTTTATGCAACCATTAATACATTCCATAATCAGGAGTAATGAGCTAAAAAGCAGAATCATTTCTACCGAGAAAAACCTACAAATTCCACTGATTCCAACTTGAAGAATACTTGTTATGCAACCATTAATACATTCCATCATCCGGAGTTATTTTGAGTTTGTGCATCTAACGACTTATCAGACGCCATTGAGTTAGCATTGTGATCCAAATACTTAGTGCTCAACGTAACTGGTAATCTGAGAGCGTCAAGTAAGCATTTTAAATACTTGCAGTTCAAAATTCTTTACGATTATCCAGATCCATTTCTGCCTTCCACAGTTAATCTGCATCCCTAAAGGATCTATGTTCTTTCTGATTGAAGCTGTTCATAAGCTTCAAATATTATTCGAGTTGCTTTTGTTCAAATTGGTCCATACCAGTTTCAGAGTCACCTATCTGAGAGTAACGAAAACTAAGTTTACTACTTGATGCTAAACATTAGCAACGGTTATCTCATCTCCAGGATAATCTGGGTTAATTGTTAACTTCACCATCACAATCTACAATCTTGATTACGCTAAGATCATCTTAGATGTTCAGAGGTATTATATCAGAGCCTTCATTTAATCTCGATATCCACGTGACCTCTAAATGTAGACAACCAATACGGCAAGTTGATATTAAACACGAAATCACTCATTTTCTTAAAATACCACAATGTTTTGTAGTTTTTTTTAGTTTTTAGAAATAATCTTTTTCTTTGAGTTATATACACAGTTTAACACTAATAACGATCAGTCCTGTATTATGTTGAACGCGAAGTTAAAAATAATGTTAAAAAAAATCGGAGGAGATGCCATGAAAGGATAAAAAAATTTCATAAGATTTTTTAAATATTGTTGAAATGTAAACAACGAAAATGATTTCTTTAAAAAAATCAGGTGTGTTTAAAAGGTGTTTTTAAAAAATTTTTTGTTTCCCAGGAAGCATTAAACTAATAAAAATCTCATAATAATAATAGGAAAAATTTCGTTGACAGATCTGCAAAAAAATATTAATAATGTTTTAATGACAGATGATACAAGAAATTTAAGTTCCTAAAGTCATGTGGGTTACAAGTTAAAGGAAGGATCTATATGTATGGCCAACGAAGGAATCTTTGAAGGTGTACATCACTATAAAAAACACAAAACACTTTTAAATCTAAATATATTATTCGTGTACAAATTCTGTATATCCCGCGAAAGTGCCATTTTTATGTACTATTGTATATATTATGATTATTTATTATTAAAAGTAGAAAAATTGTAAAAACTAAAAAGTTTCAGCCAAAAATTTAAAATGTATATAATTTAAAAACCCCTGGTAATTTATTTCTCAACTTTCTTTGGCTCTAACAATTCAACGTATCTTTTTTTATAGATCGTAGATTTTACGACAATAATCTAAAGACTGTGAATTTGAAATTGTAAATATATTTTTTAACTGTACATATTTCATAGTGCTAGAGAATAAATATGAAGCTGTAAAAAATTATAATCAGGTTTGATTTTTCCGTACATGATCACGAATAACAATATCATTATTATCGCAAAATAAATTTTTTTCATATTTTCTGTGTATATTATTTCATTTCGATTATTCCACACAATTTTCATATATATTTTTTATACCTCCTAACACCAACAATCTCTCTCTCTCTCTCTCTATTCAGTACCTCTCTTTCTCCTCAAGCCTCAACCGGATCATCGACATGCACTAACGAAAAAAATTGTCGCCTAATTGCTGACAAATCTCATTGCAAACAACGAGACAACCGAGCGTGTCGTCTCCATGACAACGAAGCCCGTTATCAGACCAGCGCCGCGACGCTTCGGGCGAAAAATAAATACAAAGTTGTTTAACTGGAACCGAAGAATGACTGGTAACGAAATAGTGGGGGCTAGAGGGGTCGAGGAAAGAATACAGGATAAAAACAATCGCAAAAATACATGTCGGTTTATTCTCTAATTGGAATTTGACGCCTATCACTGGATAATTTCAAAATGTTGAAAAGAGGCGGAATCGCAGATCACTAGATCTTTCAATATACGAGTCGCGTGTCTCTATTGTGCGGAAACGTCGAGCCCATTAGTTTACAATGCAGGACGAGGGTTTTTAAAGGGCTCCTTTGTACGAATCATTAAATTGACCCCTGCCGAGTTACGTGTGTCTTTTTGTAAGGCTTTTGACTTTATTTGTCTCACAAAACGATTTAAATTATAGGATTACAAGCATTAAAATAAAGGTTTGCCAAGTTGATACATTAAAAAATGTCAATTAGAATGTCTTCCCTTAAATGTCACATTATATATATATATATATATATATATATATATATATATATATATATATATATATATATATATATATATATATATATATATATATATATATATATATATATATATATATATATATATATATATATATATATATATATATATATATATATATATATATATATATATATATATATATATATATATATATATATATATATATATATATATATATATATATATATATATTGTATATATATTGTATATGTATATATATTGTATATTGTATTGTATTGTATATATATATATATATATATATATATATATATATATATATATATATATATATATATATATATATATATATATATATATATATATATATAACACAAAAATGACTCGTCTCTTCATTAAAAATACCTTAAGTTAAAAATAATTTATTCCATATAATAATTTCCAGATTATATTTTACAGATTTATATAATTTCCAGAAAATATCTCACGTTTTTTAAATAAATATGTAATTCCTAAATTTTATTGAATAATCAAGAATCTAGCGATACCTATGTTGAAAAGCACAAAACCTACTATATGCAAATCATTCCACCGAAATACTAAAAACTATAAGACTAAGAGTTAAAATTATTTTATTCGTAAAGTTTAATTTAGATATAGCCTGTAAATTATATTTAACTAGTAGGTTGATTTCTTGAATTCCTGTAAATTATTTCACATAATTTGTAATAAAAACTTCAAAAAGTCAAACCAATAACGAGTATGACGTAACGACACACGCTATCTCTCTCTTTTTCATAAGTACAGACAAAATTAGAAAGAGAGGGAGTGAAAAAAAAACAAACGTCTCTTAATATTAAAAACATCTGATTAAAATTTGTAAATAACCCAGTGATCTAGTGTATTCTAATTCGATTTTTATGGGTTTAACTTTCGATTTTGTCGGGAATTTTTTCAGCTCGTAAATGGGGCATGTTTGATACGTTTCTCGTCGAAATTTTAGGCGTCTTTGTGTTAAATTTATACGTGTCAAATCAATAAATTAGAGTTCTGTCCACTAGAATGATCCACTTATAAGTTGTTGACCAGTGGTCAATACTTCTTTGCTGTTAAGTTACGTCTGTAACTGGTGGGTAATATGGAGAGACATGAAAAAGGTGAACATTCACGAAAAAACGATGATATAGATGAAGAGAAACCTTTTAAGAAAGCCCGATATGTGTGGGAAGTAAAGGGAAAGCATCATTTAAAACATTCCTCAAATGGTATATCTGATGCTTCCACATCAAAAGAAGAACAAGCCTGTTGGCTTGAAGAAAATCAAAAAAGGGGCAAGAATTAGTATTATTGTTTCTAATCTTATTTTTAATTCTTGACTTATTTAGGACCAATTAATTCAAGTCCATCAAAAAATTGTTGTTTGAAAACATTCTTGGCCAAAACAGAGGATATAATGGATAGAGATAGTTCAGATGAAGAAGAATCTCAAAAACTTCCTTTGGAAAGTAGTATTGAAAATGAAATACCTGTAACTTTAGTGTCTGCACAACCCAAAAATCAAGATTATTATTTGAGGTATTTGAATTAGATGAAAAATCACGCTTTCCAGTTTTAATTGGAACTTTTCAGAAAATGGCAAGCCAGGCAGATTGCCAGAGGGTTCGTTGACAATACCATTAATAGTATGTTAGAGAATTGGATTGATAGGCCCTTTGATGCAGCCAACTTTGTAGAAGACTGCGAAAATGATGGTCAAGTGGAAGATGATGCTATTCTAATGGCTATTCAGTCACATGGACTGCAATCTGGATGGAGAGGTGGCATGGAAAGCACTCTTTGCAGCTCTAGTCTTGATATTGCTGGCAATAGTAAGGGTGATGCTCTAATATACAAGCTAAGCCCTAATGCATTGCTGCTTATAGGAAATAACACCATTACTCAAGAATCTACTTGTGATAATTATGAAAATCTTCAAAAGGAGCAAGAAAATGAATCATCCGTGGCATCTACATCTAGTTCAATGAGTCTTGATACAGTTAGCTCTATATCAAATCCATATGAAGATGATTTAGGAGATCCAATGAATTTTCTAAATGCTGCGGTCTCAGTAGCTATACAAAAAAAGGGCCTAATGTATGGATAATAAGGATATCTTTGCTATGAATTTTTATGAATGACCAAGTTTATTTTAGTAGAATTTAATTCATTTTCACTGTGGAATCTGTTGAAAAAAATATAATTTGATAAACTGTTAATTTTCTGAAACCAACATTATGTCTTCAAGCATACTATGTTAGTTTTACAAGGTATTTTTATATAAGATAGTGTAATGAATGATCAAGTAGGCTTTTAACTAATGTAGTAATAAAAAAAGTTTCCGTGAAATTATACCCACTGTTTAGAAAAAAATACATTGAATGTATTGTTTGTTTATCAAGACCTGGCGTTATTTTATTTATACTAAATGTATTTTTCGATATACATGATTCTTATGAAACTCAAGTATATTTTTCATACAATCCATAATTAAATAAGTTTCTTATAATAAAAACTTTGTTTCGTAAATTGATTTGAGTCATAACCAAATCCTTTATCTTTCCTGTGCGTAAAGCCCCCACGAAAATAAAAGAAGAGAGTATTTCAAAATTGATTTAATTACCTACAAATATAAATTTTCTGTAAAAATGCTCTAAAAAACAAAATATCATTTTTTTTTATTAATAGGTACATTTACATAACTAATAATTTATAAATAATCTAATTTACATTGACAATAGAATTTCATAGAAGAAGAAATGCTTCTAGACATTTCCATTCTGTCTAGGTTAGCTTATCTGAAGTCCATAGTCCGAAAATTTTGGCGGGATTGATATGCAGTTGACGTTTGATTGCAGGATTTATTTATCGAGATCAGATGCAGTATAAATTAACGCATCGTTAGGGTCAGCTCAGTTTGACTTGTGATGGCGTTATTTCCAGCGTATGCAGATGAAGCGAAAAAATTAGAGAATGTGCAAGTAGAATCAGAAGAAAATACTTGGCTGAAAAATTCCAGTTTTCAAGGAAATTTGGTAATACCAAACAAAAAACCTCAAGGGATTTGTGCAGGTTCAAACAAATCTAAGGAGGATGAGTCACCATCACATTGTGAAATACCCCCAAAGGCAAAAAAGAACAAACAAAAAAAGAAAAAAATAGAACCAGAAAGAGCTTGTGCTACTAAAAGTGTTGACGAAAATGATTATTTTGTCATTGATGTAAAACCAGTAAAAGAGTATTTAAAAGTGGATACTATATATAGACCTGCTGTGCCGAAATATTCTGTGAAATATTACTTACACAAGAAAAGGAAACTACGAAAATTTAAAAGGTAAAATTTATTAATATGACATCCTTTTTTGCATTTTTTTTCGTTAGGTACTTCAAATCAAATTTAGACAAAACCAATGATGTAGAAGAAAAAAAATTGACGAAAGAGAACATAAACACTGCTGCTGTTATTAAACAAGATGAAAATTTCACTGGGTTTAAAGAGGAGGAAGATCTTTCGAAAAGGACAGCCTCCTATAATAAAAGTCTTGGAGAAAATCCTAATGATATCAACATATGGTTGGAATATAGTAGATTTCAAGTACTTATCTCTTGCATTAATATTTTGGGTTGTTTATAAGTTAGATATTATTTAAGGATACAGTGTATGAATTTGAAAAAACAAACAAGAAGGGAAGTATAGCTAAGGCTCAAAGAGTTTTAGCTGAACGAAAAATTTCTATTATTGAAACTGCCTTAACTCACAACCCAAATTCTGAATCTTTACTAAGAGAATTACTCAAAATAGCAGAGGCTATTTATCCATCTGATGAACTACAAGAAAAATTGAAGAAGATGGTTGAACATAAAGAAGGTATTGGATGTTTATTACAGATTGTATTACAGGATGTTTATTAAAGATTGTATAACATTGACTTTCTTTTTTTTTGTAGACAATATTATTTTGTGGCAAGGATACATTGAAGCCAGTCAATGTTCTATGACCCATTGTACTGCTGGAACAGTTCTCTCCCTGTACACTAAGTGTCTGTCAACATTACATAAAATTCGAAGAACCACTTCAACAAAAAAAGACCTCTCCGAAGAAAATATTTTAAGGTTAATTTTGGAAATAATTTCAAACTGCATACTTTATTTTTAAGTATTTTTATAGATAATGTTTGGTTCTTTGTTAAAACGTGTTTTTCAGATCTAAATAAGAATATATTTATTTTAATTTTTTTCAATGTTGATGTTCTTTGTTTTTTTATTGCCACTTTTCTTGGATCACCCTAAAAACATCTGTGTTTATTTTTGACCACGCAAAACTGGGAATTTAACTATTTCTGAATGTGATATTTTGGGTTGTTTTAACCTTGATTGGAAGATATGTTCTCAAATATTCTTAAGAGTTATTATCTATCTCTCTAATATTATATGATGCTTAACTCATATTATTCGAGTTTAAGGTATTGTGAATAATGAGTTTCTGTAATACACCTGGGTGTGTTACAGAGTTTTCTTTTATGGCCTTAATTGATTCAAAACTCCTTCCTCGAAGTGATAATTTTAACTTCGGGCACAAAAAAAAGTCACACGGGGTCAAGTCAGGCGAGTACGGTGCTTGGTCGATGACGTTCGTTGAGTTTTTCGCCAAAAACTCTTGTACGACGATGGCTTTGTGCGATGGAGCAAGATCCCTGAATTGTCCTTGAACAAATCTGATCGTTTTCGGCGGACGCCTATCCTCGCGCAAACGCCTCATGATGCCTAAATAGTTCACGTTTTTCCCTTTGGGAGATATTCGGAATGCATCACACCTCGGTAATTGAAGCAAAGTGTCAGCTTACCTCGATTTTTGAGCGACTGACGTAATTTTGTTGAGTTTTGGCTCGTTTTCGAGGTGCCTTTCCGAAGACCGAGGACTTGTTTGCATGGCGTCCGTAGAAGCTCGGGAAATTGTGTCTTCAGCGACCTGCTTTAGATGCTTATAATAAATAAATAATTCAATTCGGTTACTTCTTGTTCCAGTGGTGCTACAGCCTTGACCTTTAATCTTTGCCTCCAACCAGATTGATCTCCAGCCTGCCCTTGCCAGTTTTGATGTGCATTAGTAGTACAGCATCTCTTACATTATCCTGCCACCATGTGGTTGGTCTATCTCTCTCTTTCTATTACCCACTATTCGTTGCTCAATGATTCTACTTTCTGACAGTCTTGCTACGTATGCCGCCCATCTGAGGTACTGAACTAAAGTATATAGTTAAGTATAGTTAAGCCCTAAAGAATCCTTATGGGATCCATCATTTATTACTGAGTTAGAGTTTGATCTGTATTTTTTATATTGTATTTTTTTTTCAATTATACAGGCAATGGATACTATTAGGTCTATTATTCCCATCTTTTCACACTCCCCATTAAAGTCAGGTAGACTGTATGGATATCCATACCCGAACCAGGATCGAACTCGGAACTCGGGGATTGCCAGGCGAGTGATTAGTCCACCTGATCACCACCTTTTTTTTTTGAAGATGTTGAAGGAAATACCTTTCACTAGTTCGCTCTAATATACTTTTTTATCTGCAAGGTTTGTATACCAGGTGGGACAGTTCATAATTCTTATTTTTTTCTTAAAAAACCGTTTAATTTGGGTAAAAGAAAGGTAAAAAATGGTTTATTCAAAGTATACGTCACCGCTAGCTGCATAGTTTTCCCATCTCTCTGGCAATTTTTGGAAGTCCTTCCAGAAAACCCGTACATCTCTTGAGGTGGTCTAGTCATCAGACCATTTTTCGACAGCTCCGTAACTGTTGAAGTGTCTCATCGATGAAAGCAAACAAGTGGTAGTCGGAGGGGGTCAAGTCTGATGAGGCCGTCGGGTGAGGCAAAAGTTCCCAGCCAAATGCAGGAATGGTGTCTCTGACCGCTTTCGCTATGTGGGATGGGGCGTTGTGCTTCAAAATCACTTTTCCGTGTCTTGTAGTACATTCTGGTTGCTTTTTTATCAACGCATGGTTCAAATTGATCATTTATTGACGATAGCGAACGGTATGAACTGTTTCAGCTGGTTGCAGAAGGTCATGGTACACAGCACCCTTCTGATCCCACCAGATGCACAGCATTGTCTTCTTTCTAAAACGATTAGGTTTTGCGGTCATTGTCGATGATTGTCCTGGATTTTATGCGTTTGTGTCCTGAAAATATATCCATTTTTCGTCTCCAGTCACGATCCGCCGTAAAAAGCTAGTTCTATCATGCCGAAAAAATAAAACTTCGCACACCGTTATTCACTTTTCCATTTCTCCGTCGTTCAGCTGATGTGGCACCCATTTTCCTGCTTTCTGAATCGTTCGCATGATATGCAGACGATCACAAACGGTTCGGCGACCAACATTTAACCTCTCTGCCATTTGTTGTCGAGTTTGCATATCGTCTTCTTCCAACAGTTCTTGCAATTCGACATCTTCACATTTTTTCGGTTCACCGACACATTCTTTGTCTTCCAAGTCGAAATCACCACTTTTGAATTGTCTAAACAAACGCCTGATGATGCTAACATGGTTAGCGAAACGCGCTTCGGGAAGTTCAATAAAGTGATTTGGTATTTAGTTGTAAATTTCTCGAGTTTATGATATTTTTGTGGAAAAGTGTGGAACATTTAAAATATTTTGGTTATTAATTACCTTGATTTTTTTTTTAGAATGTTGTACCAATGCGGTTTGTTCCTCAAGCAAACAGGCCTCTTTGAACAGCTCTGGGCTCTCTTAAAAATGTATTTAGATTTAAATTTAAGTCCTTCAGACGATAACAAATTTAATTTCGCTCGAAGTTTTGACGAAGCGCAATTACAAGAATACGAAGATGTAAGATTACTTTGCGTTAGATGTACCGGTCTCGAGAATATCACTGTGATTTTCTAATTGTAGGTAGTTTTAGACTCCAGATTGCCTCACCACGAACTCTGGCTCAGAATTGAGAAATTGAGAGAATCATGCCACTGGTTGCCTTATACTGGTATGATGATAAAATACCTCTTGAATAACTTGGAGTAATGAACATACTTTTTTTTAGGAAATGAAGAAGGTGTAGATTTACAACGAATGGTGTTTGACGAGGACGTCAACGAGCTCATTCATCCTATAACCATGCCTGAGAATATTTTCAAATTAGTTGCAACGGTTTTCACTTTATTAAAGGTAGTTGAAAATATTCTTAAAGTGTGTTAAGGGTTATACACTCAGTAAACCTGTGTAAAATTAATTTTTACTCGTATTACGTTGAATTGAAAATGTTTCGGAAAAAAAACATAATACTTAAAATTTTTTATAGATGTTAGATGTGTCAAAGTCTGTTATGGATGTTAAATGTGTCACACACCCTCACTTTCATAGCAAAGAGGAAAGTTAACAAGATGATAACATAAACAAACATCATTTTAATATTCTATAGTCTTTCCACCCCCTTTTATTAAATCAAAAATTCTTTTTGGTAATGAATCATCCACTGTTTTATTGTTTGTTGTGGAATTTCTTCACATGAAGTCCTGAATAGCGCTTTTCAAATCTGTATTTGTCAATTATCTTTATTCACTAGAAATTCGTCTTGAAAACACACCCCAGTCATTTTCAATGATATTCAAATCTAGAGACAGCAGACCAGTCCGATTTTGAAATATTATTTTTTGGATTCAATTTTTTTAGGGTGTTAACACTGACGGAGTTTCATTCAGATCATTACAAGATAACTTTTGTTGTTTGTTGTTGTAGTAGCTAGTAAATTGTTATATTCTTGCGCATTAACTCGATAAGAAAGAAAGACTAAGTGTTTCATCAGGTGCTTTATTGGTTTTTATTTCTTTTATTGTCCTTTTGGCCGACTCACTAATTCCTAATGGTAGTTCTGAGTTTGCATTCTTGATTTTCTTCACCCTTTCTCCACGTGGTGCCACCGATCGCCTTCTCCGTCCGGTCTTGCCTTC
>JARFXV010002691.1:0-41716 GCA_031761425.1 Cosmopolites sordidus | reverse complement strand
ACCTCCTGACAGTCGTCTATCGCACCAGTAACGTTGGGAAAGATCTTACTCGAAAACGCTTTTTCAATATCGATTGCTCCTTCATCGTCGTTTAGAAATTAAATAATACCTTTAATCATTCTGCAATTAGAAAAAAAATATCTCCGAAATGCAATTTCCATACATGAAGAAATTCACTGTCGTCCTGTCAAAACATACCGCGAACTGTATTTTGGCCAAATGCCAAGTTTTATGCACAAGCCCATCAATTTTATTAGCCTTCTGTCCATTTTTTAAGGAAAACCAGAACAAATTCAAAAAGAATTTTTGTACATAATAACAACATGAATGTAGAAATTAGCGCAGGAAAACTAATTTTATATTTTTGCGTCCACCCAAGCCTAGGATAAGGTTTTTAGGTCACACTATAAACGTTCGCCGTTGGATGGCGCCAGGCGGTGTAACATACTTTGTATAAACTATATAGTCGAGACAATACGGTCGTTCTACCTATCATCATTGGTCAGTGGCTCCACTGTCCGACAGACCTTGGTTGAGACATAACGTTCTCTCTGTAGCCATTTATGTGGTAACCAATGGTCAGTTGACAGTGTGGGATATACCATGGAACACGAGGAATACTGACGATGTAGTAATAACCTAACGTTTTCCATTGGTATACTCTCCTGGAGTTTAACTGGGATACGGAGGGGTTGCCCGGGTAGGGGGGGATGGGTGGGGTGTGTTTGTGTGTGTGAGTGAGTATGCGGCGGCGGCGGTGTGTGTGTGCATGAGCGCGCGGCGGCGGTGGTGTTTGGGCGCGGCGGCGGCGGCGGCTTGTGTGTCTGTGAGCGCACGGTGATGGCGGCGTGTGTGTGTGTGTGAGCGCACCCGCGCCCGGGCGTGGGGGGGGTCTGGGCATCGACGGGGGGGGTGTGTGTGCGTCCGGGCGCGGGTGCGTACGCGCGGGAGTGTGAGTATGTGTGTGCGCGCGCGCGCGCCTGTGTGTGTGTGTGTGTGTGTATGTGTGTGTGTATGTGTGTGTGAGAGCGAGCGAGCATCGCGCCCGGGTGGGTGAGATTGAGTGAGCGAGCGAGCGAGCGCTGCCGCGCCCGTTTGTGTGTGTGTGTGTGCGCTCGGGTGGGTTTGTTTGTGTGTGTGTGTGTGTGTGCGCGTAAGAATATATAGAAACATTTAGGGGATATTTTTTCTAAACGAGGAATGATTAAAGATATTATTTGATTTCTACATATAAACCGGTTAGCTATAATGTTTTGTTGTATTCTAATTGATCTGGCATACCGCTTTAATGCAGTTAGTAAGTTATCATAAATAAGAAATATAAACTGGTGTACGATATATGTTTTATTTTTAAGTTGAATTTTGAGGAAGGATTAAAGGTAATATTTGATTTATAGATACAAACTGGTTAGCTATAATGTGTTTTGTTGTATTATAATTGATTGGGCATACCGCTTTAATACAGTTAGTAATTTATGGCAGCATAAACTCGTGTACGATATATGCTTTGTTTTTAAGTAGGATCTTCTAGTAACATATTATTTCAATTTTCAGGCACACATCACGAATCGATTGGATGCCTTCAGAATTCGATTCAATACGTACATTTTCAATGACTGGGGCTAAAAATCTAAAAATTCCATCGATACTTTGAATCATTAAATTTTAATTTGGAAAAAGAGTTTTATACTTAAAAACTTTAAATATAAACCTAAAAGGAACGAGCCTCGCCTGTCTTTACGCACATAGAAATGAGGACAGAAACGACCATATTGAAACACCAAAGAATTGTTTTGGAATTTTGGTATTTAATTACCTACCAATTACCTAACCAATTTTTTGGATATTATATGATTTTATTAGAGGAGATTACAATTTCTTTATAACGTTTTGTCGTACTGGCCACAATAAAAGACACTTTACTCTTTGAAGAAAATATATTTTATAAAATAGAATACTAACCAAAGACCTCACAATCACTATTACCTGACTGAAACGATTGCAATTTACAGGTAATTTTCAATATTTATATTTGATGTCAGTTTCAATATTTTCCATTTGGTTTATTTTAGCACCCACGACCACCGAATGGGCAGAAGTAAGCAAAGCAAAGCATTGCATTGATTGTACTAACTCCATTGTCATTTCTGTTTCTCCTCCGCACACTTTAAAAGTGCAACAACATACAAACTTGATGAATCAGCAAGTTCCAATAACGCAATCAATCCTGTTTAACTGACGCCCAAGGAAAATCTGAAGTGAAAATGGAAACAGTGTTCAACCCCCTCCCCCCGCCCCAATGAGGCAAACAAATTTAAAATGATAAAAAAACAAACTATGAGTTATGGTAATAAAAGTAGTTATTTATTAACAGTGTATTAATTGTGGTTAACATTTATAGTAGGTTTCCTTATTTTAATACACACTTTATTTCAAACACATTTCTCAGTGCATACCTTACTTGAGCATGAAAGCAAATGAGGATGCACAGGGCAGATGGCGTGGACGACATCCTGCCGAAGACCGACAGGCAAGCTTGAACTATTTGCACAGCCTCGAATTTTTTTTTCACACACCAAAATAAATTTACATCGCCGCAAAACATGATCGCTAATTTCTGAAATATTAAGGTCACATAAATTTCCATCATTATCAGCCACTGTTAACTTACCTAGATAATCACTTTGTATTAATGGACTGTTGTCCTGTTTCAAGAACTCTTTGTTTGATCTCATAACCAAGACGAATGATTTTGACCTATAATTTTTCAGGCTCCACATTTGGCTTGTCAGGGTGAAGTAATGCGGGCGCCTCCTTTGGTTTTTTTCTACGTGATGTTTTTTTTACTCTGTGTATGGGTTAAAATGTTCCCCTCATTATTAGGTAAAGTTAAATTGGACTGGACATTCAGGTTCTTTCACGAAACAAGGATCCTTCTATAAATCTATCGTTTCCATCGCAAGCTGCTTCAATAATCCCTTCTCTTCTCCCTCCTCATCCTCCAATTTTACCACTCGTCCCGTTCTATTTTGGAAATTGTGATAACTTGTTATTAAAATTCAAAATGCGTTGGGTAAAATAGAAAAATGACACATAATATGACAGGAAATACATTTGGATTGCGGGCGAGTGGTCGCATTTAAACTACAATAGAATTTTGTCTAAATAAAATTATTATTTAATGGGTTTTGAGTAATAATTATCCAAACTTTTAATTTATTATACTTTTTATTCATATTTTGGTTAAAATTAATTGCTTGATATAAACTAATTGCATGTATATTGGGTTGCATATGAAATAAATATATTTACGTATAATGGAAAAATTGGCTTAGCTTACAACAATACATTTTTCGAACAATAGTATTTTACTCAACATTGTCACATTTGAACTTTATATTCAAAGCGACATTTTTAAAAATAATTTTTGTGTCTACAAATTGCCGAAGGCGCTTGGAAACAATGAAACCAGCCAGATAATCATAAACAATTTCTCCTTTTCCTAAATAATGTATTCTTTAATCTGTTAACTATATTAATTGTTCCACCACCATAAACGCTTCAGAAGTTTCTATTGCACTAATAGCGAACTCGATGCCAGCATGTCGGCTGTTTGCACTCCAAACCTAGTGCCATGTTTTTATGAATAAATAAGGTATTCCACCTTTGGCAAAGCCACTAGGAGAATTTGTTTCCAGTGTTACTGATTATTTTTAGATGCAAGTGGTCTGTGACAAGAGCCACAAAATTATAGACCCATTTGTGGAACATCAAGGTCGGGACATGGACAGCAGAATCTTCAGAAATTCCCCACTTTGTAAGACACCGGACCAAAAATGTGGCCCTTATTCTTTAATTGGGCGATACATTCATACCTTGCAAAAAGATGGTTGACACCATTTAAAGGGAGAGAGGCCAGTTAAACAGGGACTCAAATAATTTATAATTTAAAGTTGGCACAAAGTCGATATGTAATGGAAAATTCCGCCAGCTTCACATCTCATTGAACGACGAGTTCACCGTCGATGGCGACGTCGAATCAACTGAAGATCTGTACTCCTACAGGAGGATACTTAGGAAAATAGGAGGATTTTGTAGATTATTCAGATGCTAGAATAATTAGGGGTAGATTCGCTGATGATTTGTCTTTTTTTTGTAAATTAATAAAATGCTTTTACAAAAATTGTTTTATTTCAAATAATTTAAAAAAACATATAATCCTAAACATTTTGTATAACAAGAAAATTACAAAATATAAAAATACATCATAATCTATTTTAATATTTGGATTATGAAAGCATTTTTTTTTATATAAATATTTTCTATAATAAAAATCATAATGATAACAGTTTTCCCCTTTATGGATATTATCCTTACTAATAAAATAAAAAGAAAGCCCATCTCAAAATTTAATTTTTTCCAATAATATTAGAATCATTTCCACTTGCTTCAGAATCAACAACTAGCAAATCATTATAGTTTTTAAGCAAACAAGTTTTAGGCAAAACTTCATGTCTGGCCTCGGTAAGATTATTTCTAATTTTTAGCTGGTTTAACTTTTTGTATTGTGGTTATTCCATCTGCACTCTTCATTAGGGTTTTCCAGCTGGACCGCTAGGAATTCTTGCAACTGGAAAATAACAAAACTAATTTTTCTCCACAAAGCAAAAGTTTAATCAAAAGTGCAACATACTTTTCGTGCTCTCAAATGCTAGTCAGCAGTAGCACAAGGTGTAAGTATAGCAGTTGCAGCCTGAAATTATTCACGGTTAGTTCCTTCTGCACCTTGACAAATCAGTACATGTGACTGATTTAAATTAATTGTTCTGATCATTTCTCCACCCTCAATAAATAGGACCTTGTCAATACATGTTGAAATGCATGTAGTGCAAATTATCTGCGCTATTTATTGCTGATTTTCCTACCATAAATAATCCATCCAACCTGGGAACCTGGCTTTTAATCCTCTATCAACTGCAATCTATTAAATAATTATACAAATTATAAATGTGCTGCGACTTTGTTCATGCCATAGATTTTTCAGATGCGGTACCATCCTTATAAAGGCATCTGTCATCATTTTAGATGCTTCAAATTTGCTTATACATGTACCTGAAGATTAAAATAGTTTCTTATTAGTAAAATGTTTCCATAACTTACAAACTCTATTAAAGCGTTATACACCCCATCATATAAATTTTATATTTATATAATATCATATAATTTGACAATATTATATAATTTGATATTAATAAATCCTATATGTAATTTTTATCACAATATAGAAGATTTTTTACAAAATTATGGTGTTTATTTTAAGGGTGAAATTTGCATACCCGCGGGCTATTATTTCATCTACTGCGCTTGTACCGTGCGTCGTCATCAAGCCTTATCCGTCAGTTATAACGTTAATTTGTCCAAAAATGATTTTTGGTGTATTTGTTCCGCTTCTATATATTTTCTTTTCTGTGAAAAAATAGGTTTTCGTTAAAAGTAAAAGTGTATATGGTTTGTATGAAGTTGCTGTTGTCATATTGAACCGGTAAGTTCTGCTTATTTTTCGATATTATTGATTTAAAGACAGGAATAGAGTTAACGTCCCTTCATCTTTGTGTCATTTTGGCCAATCATCATTTTTTTTCAAGCATTTGAAATGTGAGTGTAAGTATACGTAGCTGAATAATGATATTAATAAATCCTATATGTAATTTTTGTCACAACATAGACGATTTTTTACAAAATTATGGTGTTTTCCTAAGGGAGAAATTTGCATACCCTCAGGCTATTATTTCATGTACTGCGCTTGAGCCGTGTGTCGTCATCAAGCCTTATTCGTCAGTTACAAAATAATTTGTCGAAAAATGATTGTTGGTGTATTAGTTCCGCTTTAATATACCTTCTTTTCTGTGAAAAAAAATAGGTTTTCGTTGAAGGTAAAGGTGTATGTGATTTGTATAATGTTGCTGTTGTCCTGTTGAATCGGTAAGTTCTTATTTTTCGTTATTATTGGTTATATCTATGAATTGGATTGGCGTCCCTTCACCTTCATGTAATTTTTTTCAAGGGTTTGAAATTTGAGCGTCAAATATATACGTAAGTGAATAATGATATTAGTAAATCCTCTGTGTAATTTTTATTAAAACATAGATTTTTCACAAAATAGAGGTGTTTGTCCTAAGGGTGAAATTTGCATTGGCGCTTGAGCTATCATTAAGCTTTATCCCTTACTTATAAAATTAATTTGTGGAAAAATGATTGTTGTATTTGTTCCTGTTTATATGTTTTTTTGTGGAAAATTAGTTTTTTTGGCAAAGGCGATGGTGTACCCGGTTTGTATAAAGTTGCTATTATTTTATTGAATGGGTAAGTTCCCCGTATTTTCCAATATTATTGATTATTTCAATGAACGTGGTTGGCGTCCCTTTGGTTTTTATGCCACCATTTTGGATAATATATTTTTCTTTGTATAGAGTGGACATGTGAATATATTAATGGTATTTGTTTTTGTGCAAATTAGATAGATCTTTTATTAGAAAATATACCTTTTTCTCCTTTTAAACCAGTTTTCTGAACAATCAGATCCTATCCATACTATATATTTTATAATTTAGTGGGATATCTATTGTCAGAATCACTTTCTGATTGTTTCTTCTTTTTCTTATATAATAGAATAATATTATATAATAGAAAATATCGTTAATAAATAAATGTTAAAAATCTGTTAATAAATAAATATTAGATATCGAAAAAATTACAATAAAAATCTGAAAAAACATTTTTTTTAGGGAGACGTAGATTAATGACTCTATATAATAAAGGCTAAATTTATATAGAGATTTTCAATGATTTTGTGGCTTTGTGTAATCGATAGTTTTCCACCTATATCCTGTGCCAACAAAATTCGTATTCCTTTAGATCCACTTGATGAATAGCATTGGCGTAAGATTTCAAAAGTGATACCAGTCGTGGCAATTTTATTTATTATATTAGTCGATAAAACTTTTTCTTTAATTTTCATGATATTTTAGGCATTGAAAGGATTGTTTTATTTTATTACATATGATTTTTTTTCTTCTCATGTGTAATTATTGAGCCAACATTTTTCACATTTTTTAAAACATCTATTGTTTATTTTTGTATTACAGATATCACTAAAACACTGTTACACACATTTAACAGGATTAATAAAGGATAAATACTACATAGTGGGTTCTCAAATATATATAAAAGATGTTAATTGAATTCTCGACTTGTCAGGGATGGACACAATGCTCTATGGTTTCACTCTTTGGCTCTTAACTATTTTTCAGTACTGCTTTGCTGGGGGTCTTCAACTCGACTACTCTTGTCTGATGGACATTCCTAGTCCTCCTCATCCTAATTGATGGTTCTTTAGTAAATACTGATTCAACGCTAGTTCAGCTTTCTAATGGAGATTTTACTTTAAACTGGTTTTGTTCTGCTTTGGTTTCTTTGGTGGTGTTATCGACTGTTTCTTTCTATGCCGTTTACTTCACAATCGAGCGTTTCTTCAGTTTTCTTGAATTGAATCTTTCTATATCTTTTGCTTTCATTTTCTCTTCATCAGTTTTTGTCTCACTCATTTCGATGACTGCGCTTTTTGCTGGTTTAGCGTCAACCAGCAAACAGCATTGTTCACTTCCAAGTTTTCATCTTTAGCTTTCACCTCTTCTTCATATACAAAATGTAAATTCTCTTTTAACTTGATGTATGCTATCCCTGACTTCTCAGTTAAACTATGTCCAATGATGATATTGATGTCTGGGCCTTATCTGGTTTAACTTCCATTTGGTTTAACTCCACCATTTCGTATAAATCATCACCCTTCAGAGAAACATCAGCCTTTGCCATGCTACAGAGAAGTTTAACTCCTAGGCAACTTTCTCCTGCACCCCCTGGATCAATGATTGCTGTTCTAGCCACTCCATTTAATAATATTTCTTTAATGTATCTTCCAAAATCAATATCCAGGTTGAGGTCTTCTTCTGATTGACAGATTGTCTTTAAATGTTTTGTTTCTTCCTGTACTATTAACTGCAAGCTGAAAGATGACTATTTTCTAGAGAATTTCTTGCAATATGGCCTTCCTTTCTGCAACTATAGTAAACAACTTCTCGTCGGCTCCTAGGTATAGGTTCATCTATCTTACAATATTTGACTACATGAGCATATTTCTTGCAGCTAATGCACAAAGGTTTTCCATCTCCATGTCTATCTGGTTTTCTTTCTACTTTGGATGAGCTTGCGAAGGGACAATCAAATTTTAGTTCTTTCATAATTGTCCTATTACTGGTTGTTGCAATACCTCCGAGTCTGTCTAACCTGGCTTTTTCTATGTTGTTATACTCTTGTATATCAGTTAGCAATTTATCAGTATTATTGTGGATTTGGACAGCAAGAATGTGTATAAGTTCCAATCATACAATCCAATAAGCTACTTCTACTTAGTTTCCTGAAAATTAAGGTCTAGCTTTTTATTAATATTTCATGAAAATATTCATTAGTATCTTCTCATTTTCTTTGAATTGTTTCATTCATCCCTTTCCATCTACTTGGTAAAACTTCTACTTTTAAAAATGGTTTCTCTAAAAGTTGTTTCAAAATCCTGAAAACTGTGCATGTGCTTTTGCTTTGCTAAATACCACTGTTATGCTCCATCAGTTAAATCAGATCAGGCTATTGCTAAAACATAAGTATCTGGCCATTGATGTAGTGTTTTCATACTTATAATTTTGTCTAGCCACATCTTAGGATCTTCCTTTGCATTTCCACTGAATATAGGTAAAATTTTGGTTAAATCTGGTAATACATGATAAGCGTTAGATGTTTCTACTCTATTTGTATCCATACTGGCTTGCCTGTTGATTGTTATTCTTTGAAACATTTCATATCGCCGTTGATTTTCGGCAATAAACACTTGTAACATACATTCAAGAGTGGCTTATTATGTTATAGGACCGGCTGGCAAGGTTGGAGAAATATTATCCCTTTGGGTGTCATCCAATTCTTCTCTATCGATTTTTGTCGGAGATGTATTGTCAATAATAGGTTAGGTTACTTCGCCACTTGTCAAAGCTCATCTTCTTTAACTTTTCAGTCATTGGGGTTCGTTGGCAACTATCTGTCCTTTTTCGTCTCGCTTTAAAGTCTGCTAACTTCATACCAAATGCTTCAGAATCTGGAATCAACCGGATAAAGTTACTTAATCGTCATTATTTTTCTTATCGTCTCTACGGTTTTCGATTTTCAATTTTTCGTCCTTATCGTCTCTTTACTATCCCACTTATTATTTTCAATGTTAATGAAATGATGTGATGAAATTAATTTCAATTTTTAATGTTATTATATTTATCCTTATTTGTATATATATGCCACTTCTGAATTTTTATATGCAGATTTCGTACATTTAACAGGTTTCTAAATGGATGAAACTACAAAAAGGGGTTCTCAAATATATATAAAATATGTTAATTGAACTTTCAACTTCTCACGGGTAGACACAGATTTCTATGGCTTCACTCGTCTAATCTCAACTCTTTCTCTGTTCTACTTCATTAATGGTCCTCAACTCCAGTGCTCTTGCCCGATGGATATTCTCTGGGCGGCGTCGATTCCCCACTATCTGTGTCGTTTCCGTTTCCTCATCCTAATTGATGGTTGCCTAGCTTTATTAAAATTTAGAAATAAAGATTATTTACAATGCTTGCTCCTCTCATTTAATTGTCATCTCTCTCTCAGCAATCAAATTTTCCAAACAGCTTTCATTTGCAAGAAACTCGATTGCAGCACTAACATTTTTTTCCATGACGTTTAAAAACTGTTGAGTACATCACAGGAACTTCAGCTGGTAACAAAATTTTATTCAAATGCATGCTCCCAACACCACTCTCAATAGCATTTAGTGTTAAGAGATGGTCTAAATTTATCAGTTGTCTAACTCTATTTAAAGTATAATAATTTCAAGTATTCAAATCGTAACTTCAACTTACCGTTTATAATCTACGAATCAACAGTGTAACTTGGTTTAGTTGATGAACTCGCTTCTGTCAATAAAGCATTTACTTGATATTTCTTATCACAACTTCTGCATCTTAAATATACTAGGGGAATCCATTTCTTGATTGTGTCTCGAAAAGACAAAACTTTCAAGAATGACACTACAAATCATCACACAACGATTTACAACACTTTTTACCGGCGGTCCTTTGATCTTTCTTTCGGCAATATAATGAAAAGAAATGTTTATAATCGATAATAGTATATTGGATGAACATTGTTAGTTGATATTTAGTTTAACGACGCTAGATGAAAAATTGCTACGCAGTAGCTTTGTTTCGAAAGTTTTATTTATTTGATCAGGAGTCAAAATGAATACGTCTGTTTGATAGTTGAATATCCTTAAGTGTCGACAGCTTAAGAGGAACTGATGAACAGTAATAACATTTTTGTAACTTATGTTTCAATACAATCTGGAAAAGTATATGTCAGCGTGTAAAGGAAATAGCTTTCGAAAATTTAACGACTTACGATAAAGAAAAAGTTCCTTACAACAGGGATCTAAAAACTAATTAACTAAATCAACAATCGAAAAGCTATATCAAGAATTATTATTGGTCATTAAGGTTATTAATTGGTCATTATATAACCTGACGGACATTGTTAAAATATTTTTCTTTAAATTAAGAATCATGCCTTATAGCAGCCAAGAACGATGAGATGACATGCGTATGCGTATAGTCATTTTAACGTGCGCACACGCATAATTATTTGCGCACACGCATTTGAACATGCGCATGCGCATATTCATTTCAACCTGCGCACGCGCATTTTTATTTTAACAAGCGCACGCACATACCAATTTGAGCGTGCGTATGCGCATACCTGTTTTAGCATGCGCGTGCGCAGATTAATTTGAACATGCGCATGTGCAGACGTGTTTGAGCGTGCGCACGCACATACTTATTTTAATATACGCAGGCGCAGGCTCGTTTGAACATGCGCACACGCATGCTAATTTTAACATACTCACGCGCATACTTATTTTAACATGCGTACGCGCAGACTGATTTGAACATGGGCACGCGCAGACTCATTTGGACATGCGCACTCCCATACTTATTTTAACACGCGCAGACTCATTTGAATATGCGCACGCACATATTCCTTTTAATATGTGCACGCGCGGACTCATTTGAACATGCCCACGCGCATACTGATTTTAGCATGCGCACGCGCTCCTATCTGAAAGATAATTTTACGTAGAATCGACCGGTGGAAAGCTCGCATCGTTATCTCTAATAGGTTTTGAAATAATAATAATAGGATTTTTTACATTTTTCGAATTTTCAGATGCCCATATCTCGGTAATTAGAGGTTTTATCACAATTTTGCAGACATATTTGGAAGATACGCGTTTCGGAGCACCTAATATCCTGAAATCAGCGACTTTTATTTTCTGTCAATTTGTCGAAAAATGTTTCTCCGAAATCATTGTAAAAATTTGCAAAAACGAAAAGTGGGCCTATGGTTATGAAACTCACCTGTCTGATAGAGAATTTTGCGTAGAATCGACTGGCGAAAAGCGCGCATTGCTATTTCTAATACTTTTTGAAATAATCGATAAACACTTTCGGGTTTTGGATTTTTTGGCACGCATCTCTAATAGTTTTTGAAATATTCGCGAAAAACAATTGAACTGGGAATTGCAGCCTTTTAAATTGAAATGGCGTATCGGTCAGGATCATAGGAATTCGAGGAATAAGGACATCTTCACTTTTGAAAGGCTCCTTCAAAATCGTTGGTTCCACTACGTTGTTCATCAGCTTCTTAACTGCGAGTGGCGTGTCATTGCAGAATTTTAGCTGATTAATATTCCGCAGCATGATAATTGGCACACATATTTGCAATTTTACTATGTGTGGTGGTATCCCCGGCAGATCAAGTGAGTTTAAAAATTCGAGCTTCGAGCTCGAGCAAGAGCTTCGAGCAATTTTTTTATGTGCTATCGTGCATTCATCCCAAATAATGAGTTTGCATTTTTGTAATATTTTTCCTATACCGGATGCTCTGGAAATACTGTACGTGGGAGTCACAATGACTTACATGTTCAATGGCAAATTCAGAGCTGAATGAGTAGTCCGTCCAACTGGTAACAATGTCGCAGCTATTCCAGACGAAGGGGGCGGGAGCTAAAGCTATGTCAATTTTTGATCGAACCGTTGCTAGAATCAATTTAATAAGAAATGTTTTCCCAGTGCCTCCTGGCGCAAGGTCCCCCCAACTCCGTCATTTATCATTTGCGCTATGCGGTCATAAATTCCCTTCTGTTTACGCGTTAATTTGGGAATATTTGATTGGATATATGACTGGAGATCACCGGTGTTGTAATTAATATTCCTAATTAATATTTCTGCCCATCTCTCATCGTTCTTACAACTCCATGTCGACAACAATGAGACACAGGACAAAAAATATTGAAAAGTTGTTAACAATTAATAATATTAGTTAAATACATTATGAGTATTTATTAGTTGAATAAATAAAATTGAATAAACAAATAATAAATAATTAAATAAATAAATTTTGAATAATTTAAAAATAATAATTTAAATAAATAAGTAAAATTGAAGAATTTAAAATAATAAAAACTTAAATAAATAAATATAATAGTTAAATGATAATTATAAAAAATTAATATTTTTTTGTCCATCTCTCGTATTATTATTATTTTAACATGCGCATGCACTTTAAACATGCGCACGCGCATACTCATTTTAACATGCGCACGCGCGTTCATACCCATTTGAGCATGCGCACGCGCAGGCTTATTTGAACATGCACATACCCATATGAACATACGTACGTTCATACCCATTTGAGCATGCGCACGCGCAGGCTTATTTGAACATGCACATCCGCATCGAAATGAAGATACTGTAGTCCTACTGAAGGAAAATTTGCAATTTTAGGCTGCACTATTAAGTAGAATCTTCTAGAAATAAATTATTTTAATTTTCAGATGCACATCAGGAACGAAATGGTTGCCATCAAAATGCGATTGAATTCGTACAGTTTTATTGTCTATCACAAAAAGCTCTCTGCAACAAATAATCCAATAGCTTACAATTTTTTTGAGCAATCAGTCGCTACAAATCATTAAGTGGCACGACGATTAAGGAGCAATCGATATAGAAAAAGCGTTTTGGAGAAAGAGCTTTCCCAATGTTATTGGTGTGATAGGCGACTACCAGGAGGTTTTTTTTTCTAATCACAGAATGATATAAGGTACTATTTGATTTCTAGTTACAATTTATATAATAGCTATAATGTTTTGTGGCATTCTAATTGATGGGGCATACAGCTTTAATAGAGTTAGTAAGTTATGGAAGTATTTTAAGTAGAATATACTAATAAGAAATTATTATAATTTTTAGGTACTCATCATAAATGAAATGGTCAAAATTGAATTGAATTTGTACATTTTCATTGATTGTCACAATAATCTCGCTGTATTGAATAATCCAAATATTTCCATTTTTTTAAGTAATCTGTCACCTCATATGATTAAATGGTTTAAGAGGAAGAGCTTTCCTAATATTACAGTTGTAATAGATGACTACCATATTGAATTAGATAAACCTGAACTAGATTTAGATACCTACATTAAGAGGAAAGAATTCCACTCCATACAGGTATGTTTGAAAATTCATGAATTTATTTATAGTGTTGATTATCTTTTTTGATGCAAGTAGTATGTGACAACAGCCACAAAGTAATGGATCTAGTTGCAGGATAGTAGAGTGTTCCACAATTCCTCACTCTGTAGGACACTGGAACAAAAATGTGGTCCTTATTTTTTAATTGATGATGGTGGTTATCCCTTGTAAAAAAAAATAGTTGACACCATTTCAAGACTAGTATATAAACTACTAAAACTGGGATTTTAGTATAGTTTGTATTTGAAAAAGACACTGTGAAAACACAAACAAAATGAATCAGGTCAGTGGTGATTTTTGTTCATTGCAGTATAAATATAAAACATATATTTTTAATACTGCCAATAACCAACTCCTAGGTGAAAGCTGATAGTGAAAATATAAATCACAATTTTTGAATCATCAGCTCAGTTGGAGTTCCTGCTGGAATGCAAAAATTGCATATTATCGAGACCGTAATATTTACTGACCCAATTAATAATAAAAAGAAAAGAGTTTTGAACACTTATTCC
The DNA here is from genome assembly GCA_031761425.1 of Cosmopolites sordidus. Lineage (NCBI taxonomy): Eukaryota > Metazoa > Arthropoda > Insecta > Coleoptera > Curculionidae > Cosmopolites > Cosmopolites sordidus. The sequence continues at coordinate 27,468 of JARFXV010002691.1, read as the reverse complement.
AACAGGTACTGCCTTAAATTAGGTGTTCCAAATATTTCATAGTTTCGATACTTTTCAGCATCAGAAGATTTGGTAGAAAAAATTGATATGAAAAGAACATAAGACGCCGGGAAGTTTTTGGATGCGAGTCAGAGAGATGCCTATAACTACCAACCTCCCGGCGCAGATGCAGAAGGTTCTAATCTAATTCGGTCAAACATATACACGATGTTGTTTAACCCTTAGTAAGTGTGAAACAAAGGCTATGTATTTTTACATCAATTCATTTCTCAATTTAATATCTGGTCCCTAAGACTCTAACCTCCCGATTTTTTTCTAACGAAAAGGAAGAGCGATTAGCATTTGAGAGCATGAAATGTATATTGCGGTTTTAATTAAACTTTTGCTTTATGGAGAAAAATTAGTTTTACTTTTTATTTCAGAGTTTCAAGAAGTCCTAGCGGTCCAGCTGGAAAACCCTAACGAAGAGTACGGATGGAATGACCACAATACTAAAAATTAAACCAACTAGAAATTAGAAATAATCTGATTAAGACCAGAATTGAAATTTTGCTTAAAATATATTTATGTAAAAAATAAAGTGATGCGCTAGTTGTTGAGTCTGAAGCAAGTAGAAATGATTCCCGTATTTATGAAGACAGCTTTCCCCTTTCATAAAAAAAAAAAAATTGCGATGGGCGTTATTTTTTAATTTCATTAGAGAGGATAATATAATATTAAAGGGGAAAAACTGTCATTATTATAATTATTATTATTATAGAAAATATTTATATAAAAAATGTTTTCATAATCCAAATATTAAAATACATTATACTGTAGTTACTATATTTTTACATTTTCTAATTTTCTTGTAATAAATGTTTGGTTTATGGTATTTTATTTTGAATGTACCGTCGCCATTTTGTCAAGACATATTTAGAAGTACCTCATTTTTTGTTTAACAAATAACTTATTTGTGAGGTACAATGTTTATATTTCCATTTAAAACAACGAAAGTTCTATTTTTATTCAGCGTGGCCATTTTTCAAGACAAATTTGTTTAAAGTATCTTATACATCATCGACTGGCAAGATGGAATGACCAAGATATGACAGGCATAAGACAAACCGGATCACCAATGTAGATAGATTTCGAAAATAAAGAACAAAAAGGAATTGAGAATTGTGGACAAGGCCAAGCTGCACAGCATACCATAGGGCAACTTGAAGTAGTTATAGAAGTAGGTATTTATATTTAGCGAAAACCGACAACTATTTTTTTGTATTATGGTTATAATTTCCTTCACTATTTTATCAAGACAAGTATTTTTAGTGCATGTTTCATTTCTCGGTTTTGAATTATTGTTATTTGTATACCTTTCAATATGCTGCTTTCGAAATGAAGCCGCTGAAGGCATCCATGGCCATTAACTACACGAGCGTAAAAGTATGGAATTGTGACCAGATGAAATGTTTAGAAATCATTTTCGATACTACAGCAAAAACTGCCCGAAAATATTTAATATAGTTGCATTTTAGAAAATTCACTCCATGTTAGGGTGAAAAAATTGTCTTAATTACACACTATGGCAAATTTGGATGATCATTGATATCATGTATTCAAATTAAGGAATGAAACACCGAACACAAAATAATCAACAAGCTACTTCAAAACAATCTTCATTTGACTTTTGGTATAAATTAAGCTACTTAAAGGGTAAAATTTCAATAGAAAAATGTTGATTGAATAAGAATATTATGTGTATTTGTGAATGTTTTGCAAACAGCAGTACAAACGTAAACAGCTGCTCTTTGGGTAGTACAACACTTATTGTTCACTTCATTCAACTATTAAAAACTTGGTTACTGATTTTAAACGTGGAAAAAATAATACGGCAAGCGATAAGGAGCATAAGAGAATCTACATTTAGTAAGACAATTCGCTTGCCCACTCTTTACAGTTGCCCTGTAACACTAAACTAAAACGTTTATGAAATTATAGAACCATCCACAAAACGCTCCTGATTCCACATTATCTGCTTATTTGGTCTTTTGGAAGTTCAACAAATAATTAAAAATGGTGAAAATATACGATAAACAAAATGGCATTCGATGGTTTAAAATAACTTTTTAAAATGCTTGCTTTAAATACAGAGTTCAAAGATGGTAATGTTAAAATGGCATTATTTTAATATTCATTATTAAATATATATATGGCATACGCAGCCCAATATATATATATATTTAGTTTGTGTCAAGCAATGCATTTAGCTACTATATGAATACAAAGAATAAATTAAAAGTTTAGTTAATAATTCCATATAACCCATTATATAATAATTTTATGTTGAAAAATAATTAGTAATATTCAAGGATATTGTTACTAAACAATAGGCAAAATTCTAATGTAGTTTAAATGTACCACTCACCGGAATCCAAATATGTCTTGTTATCTCTATCATATCTTTTGTCACTTTTCAATTTTTTCCTATTTATAAATATTATAAATATATAATATCAAAGGTAAAGTTAAGTTATCGTAACCATTAAAACATATTATGTACTTTTGAAAGCCCTACAGGATCGTCTACTTTGTAGGATACCATTGCACAGTTTAATATCTCTTGTAAGGATAGGAATAATTATATTCAAGAAAGCGTCAATAGACAAGAACAAAATTCGTCTATGGATTTGGAGTTAAAGCACAAGGAAAATTGTATATTTCTATTGTAAATAAAACTATAATAAAATAAAAATTTGAAATATTTATTGTTTTTCAAGGTTTTAGTACATTTAATTTATTAATTAAACATATTTATTTGATTTGATATATCTTAATATAGATTAGAAATTTATTATAGACATTGAAGACTGATGGTAGGCCGACAGCAGTTCCAGGATATGTTGTGGTACATGGTGGTTTTTTAATGGGTAGGCTTTAACAGAAGAGTCCCACAATTCAAAAACTTTGGGTAGTACAGAAGGGAATGGAAAGATGTATGCTTGGTATTGTACGAGTCATAAGACCCTGCACATGGATCAGAAAATTAACGAAAGTGTGTGACATCATTGGAAGAGTAAATAAATTGAAATGGAGATGGGTAGGGCATATCGCGAGACGACAGATGAACTAAGGCAATTCTGGAGTGAATACCCCTTGATCGCAAATGTCCGCTAAGAAGACCGAAAGCACGATGGACTGATAACATCGTTAAGTACATTGGACTTGAGTGGCAGAGAAAAGCCCAGAACCGTGAAAGTTGGATACATGCTGAAGAGGCCTTCATTCTGCTGTGATCATATGAATGGTTTATGTGACTTGACCAGTAAGTCCTGCTTGTGGTTTTAAAAGTATTGAAAAATTCAATAAAAACTATCAAACTATTATAAAAACAAACATGTATAGATGTAAATTATTTTGGGTAGTGATTGTTTTTATTGTGAATTGATTATGAATGTAGTTTACATATTATAATCTATTGTAATATATTATCCTAGTCCAAGGAAGTTTTATTATGTACATTTAACAGTGTATTGTTTATCGAAATAAAATGAATAATTTAAACAGTATATATATTTTTGCTTTTCTAATTCTGATTTCAAAACTACTTCCAAGATGAAAACTGACACCAACTTTTGCAGGGATCTGCAAGTATAAATAACCGGAACACTATTTACCCCCTTTCATCTTTTGTATTTTTGGTGTATATATTTAACTATTATAACTATTAGCTAATTGTACACAATATATTTAAATTATTATATATATATATATATATATATATATATATATATATATATATATATATATATATATATATATATATATATATATATATATATACAAAGATTGCCTTTCACAAATTCAGGAATCGGTTTCCATGTCCCTAAAGAATCAACCCTTCTTGAAATGAACCGAATATTTTATCGTGCCGAGGCGTAGGAAAGGCTAACAGCCATAACCAGAATAAAAGAATGCCATATTAATAACCCCATTTTAGTGATAAGTTCCATTTAGATTATTACAAAATTGTTGAGAACAAGTTTGTAGATTCCAATGGCAATAGATTTGGGTTCTTTTAAATCTGTTAGGGATTTTGCAGGGATGGTCAAGAAGAGATTTAAGAAAATTGACTTTTTAATCAACAATGACTGTCTGGCAAACATAAATCAGAATGACTCAAAATTGAAGCTATATTTGGAATTCTTTTTGAAGTGAATCATTTAGGCCATTTTTACTTGACATATTTATTAGAAGATTTACTTGTGGCAGCTCAACGTTATAGCTACTTCATCCAGGTGATGTCAGTTAATGGATGCCTTTTTATGGATTATATGTAGGATTGTTGTAGTATCATGTTCATTGCATGAAAAAGAAAAAAATGATTTAAAAGCCATTAGATATTTTGATTTTCCTGATGATGAGAATATTTATACAAATTCTAAGCTGGCCCCTCGACATCGAGAGGTTATAAAATTAGTTGAAAAATATTTGTTGGTGTATTTGTTCTGCTTTTATATAGTTTTTTTTGTGAAAAAATGGGTTTTAGGTTGAGGAAATATTCAGTTTGTGTAAAGTTGCTGTTGTATTGAACCGATAAAGTCTTCCTTATCTTTCGATATTATTGATTTAAATCGAGGAATACGGTTACCGTCCGTTCATCTTTATGTAATTTTGGCCAATATTAGTTTTTTAAGCATTTGAAATGTGAGTGTCAAGTATACGTAGCTGAATAATATTAATAAATCCTATATGTAATTTTTATTACAAAATAGAAGATTTTTTATAAAATTTTGGTGTTTATCCTAAGGGTGAAATTTGCATACCCGCAGTCTATTATTTCATCTACTGCGCTTGTGCCGTGCGTGGTCATCAAGTTTTATCCGTTAGTTATAAAATAAATTTGTCGAAAAATGATTGTTGGTGTATTCGTTCCGCTTTTATATACTCTGTTTTCTGTGAAAAAATAAGTTTTCGTTGAAGGTAAAAGTGTATGCTGTTTGTGTAAAGTTGCTGTTGTCCTGTTGAATCGGTAAGTCATTCTTATTTTTCGATATTATTGATTATATCCATGAATTGGGTTGGCGTCCTTTCACCTTGATGTCTTTTTGAGCGATATTCTTTTTCATCAAACATTTCAAATATTAGCGTCAAGTAAAAATAGGTGAATAATGATAATATTAAATCCTATATGTAATTTTTATCATTGCATAAAATATTTTTCGTAAAAGTGTATTATTTAGCATAAGGGTGAGATTTGTATATCCACGAATTCCTATCTGTTTCAGCTTGCGCCGTTTGCCGTCGTCCATTTGTTAGAAAATTACATTGTCCCAAAAACGTTTGTTGTATTTGTTCCGCTTTTTTTTTGTGAAAAAATAGTCTTTTGGTGGAGGTAATAGTGTATGCGGTTTGTGTAAAGTTGCTGTTGTCCTATTGAACGGGTAAGTCCTGCTTATTTTTCGATATTATTGATTTAAATCCAGGACTAGGGTTTGCGTCCTTTCATCTTTATTTCATTTTGCCCAATATCAATTTTTTTTCAAGCATTTGAAATGTGAGTGTCAAGTATACGTAGCTGTATAATGATATTAATAAATCCTATATGTAATTTTTATCATAACATAGATTTTTTTTACAAAATTGTGGTGTTTATCCTAAGAGTGAAGTTTGCATACCGGCAAGCTATTATTTCATCTACTGCGCTTGTGCCGTGCGTAGTCATTAAGCCTTATCCGTCAGTTATAAAATTAATTTGTCGAAAAGTGATTGTTGGTGTATTAGTTCCGCTTTTATATACTTTCTTTTCCGTGAAAAAAATTGGTTTTCGTTTAAGGTAAAAGTGTATGTGGTTTGTGTAAAGTTACTATTGTTCTATTGAATGGGTAAGTTTTTCCCGATATTATTGATTATTTCCATTAATGTGGTTGACGTCCCTTTGGTCTTTATGCCACCATTTTGGATAATATATTTTTTACTATATAGAGTGGGCATGTGAATATATTGTTTTTTTTGTGCAAATTAGATAGATCTTTTACTAGAAAATATATCCATTTCTCCATTGAAATCAGTTTTCTGAAAAATCAGATCCTATCCGGACTATATAATTTGGTGAAAATATCTATTGTCGAAATCACTTTCTGATTGTTTCTTTTTCTTCTTGTTCCTGTGGTGCTTCGACCCGTTAGTGATTATGAATTAATAAAAATTATTTTAGATATTTAAATAGGTAAATATGAAAATAAAAATGCATTTGTTTATTTGAAAAAAGTCATTTATTATATAACTGAGAAAAAATGGTTAATAAATAAATATTAGATATCTATAAAATTACAATAAAAATACGAAAAAAAAATATTTTTTTGGATAGTCGTAGATTAATGACTTTTCTCTATATTCAAGGCTAATTTTATATAGAGATTTTCAATGATTTTCTGGCTTTTTGTAATCCATGGTTTTCCACCTATATCTTTAACAACAAAATTCTTATACCTTTAAATCAACTTGATGAACAACATTGGCATAACATTTCAAAAGTGATACCAGCTGTGGTAATTTTATTTATCATATTAATCGATAAACCTTTTTCTTTTATTTTCATGACATTTTAGGCATTGAAGAGATTGTTTCATTTTATTACATATTATTTTTTCTTCTCTTGTGTAATTATTGAACCAACATTTTTCACATTTTTAATACTTCTGTTATCTATTTTTGTATTATAGATATCACTAAAACACTTTTACATACATTTAACAGGATTAATAAAGGATAAATACTACAAAATTGGTTCTCAAATATATATAAGAAATGTTAATTGAACTCTCGACTCGTCAAGGGTGGACACAAGGCTCTATGGTTTCACTGGTGGTCTTCGAATCTTGTATCTGTTGTCAAGTAATCTTGCCCGATGGATACTCTCTAAGCGACGTTTATTCCCCACTTAGAAAGTACTAATTCAACGCTGGTTAAGGTTTCTAATGGAGATTTTACTTTAAACTCGTTTCGTTTTGGTTTCTTTGGTGGTGTTTCTTTCTGTGCGCCGTTTACTTTATAATAGCGGGCGTTTCTTCAGTTTTCTTGGATTGAACCTAATTTTTTTGGCCCTTGTCATCCCGCTTCTCGCTTTTTATATCTTTTGCTTTCATTTATTCTTTATCTGTCTTTGTCTTACTCATTTCGATGGCTGCGCTTTTTAGTGGTTTAGCGTCAACCAGCAAACAGCATTGTTCACTTCTTCTTCATATCCTCCTGGCTTCTCAGTTTAACTATGCCCAATGATAATATCGATGTTCTGGGCATTATATGGTAAAAATAATACCTCCACCATTTCGTCTACATCGTCAACCTTCAGAGAAACATCAGCCTTTGTAATGCTGGTAATCCTCCAAATCCATAAATTGCCTGCTCAGATCCTACTAGAGAGAGGTAACTACTGGGCAACTTTCTCCTGCACCCCCTGGATCAATGATTGCTGTTCTAGCCACTCCATTTAATAATATTTCCTTAATGTATCTTCCAAAACCAATATCCAGATTGAGGTCTTCTTCTGATTGACAATTTGTCTTTAAATGTTTTGTTTCTTCCTGTACTATTAACTGCAAGATGAAAGATGACTCTTTATTTTCTGGACAATTTCTTGCAATATAGCCTTCCTTTCTGCAAGTCTGACAGACAACTTCTCGTCAGCTCCTGGGTGTATGTATGTTCTATGTCTTACAATATTTTGCTACATGACCATATTTCTTGCAGCTAAAGCACAAAGGTTTTCCATCTCCATTTCTACTGGCTTTATTTCTATATTGGATAAGCTTCCTGTGATATCAAATCTTGGCTCTCCTGAGTCTGTCTGTGTTAGACTCAGAGGTATTGTATCAACCAGTAATAACGCAATTAAGGAAAGAAGGGCCAAGATTTGATAGTACCTCAGCAAGCTCATCCAATATAGAAAGAAAGTCAGAGGAACATACACAAAGGAGCAAATAAGGAGTTGTAAAAGGAATGTCATATTGCAAGAAATTGTCCTGAAAATTAAGGTCTAACTTCCATTTTCAGGAAACTAAGCAGCAGTTGCTTATTGGATGGTATGATCGCAACTTATGCACATCCTTGCTATCCAAAAACCACAATGATTATGATGAATTGTTGAAAGCTAGGTTAAACCTGGCTCTTTCTGCTTTGTTTTGGACAGCAAGGATGTGGACTTTTGGACAGCAAGGATGTGCATAAGTTGCGATCATGCTATCCAATAAGCAACTGCTGTTTAGTTTCCTGAAAATTAAGGATTAACTTACTGCAGATGTATGGCTTATTTTTCATGGAAATCGTCAATAATATCTTCACCTTTTCTTTGGATTCTTTCGTTCATCCTTTTCCATCTACTGGATAAGTAAATCTTCCACTTTTAAAAAGGTTTAAAAAGCTTAAAAAAGTTTCAAAATCCTGGAAGCAGTGGATGTGGTTTTGCTTTGATAAATACCACTGTTGTGCTCCACCAGTTAAATTAGACAGTGCTGTTTCTAAAACATAAGTATCTGGCCATTGGTGTAGTGTTTTCATACTTACAATTCATCTAGCCACATCTTAGGATCTTCCATCGATTTCCACTAAATCTGGGTGCATTTTTGAACGGCAGGTTGCCGTTCGACAGAAACACAGGGTCGACGGCAGTAACTCGTACACTGACGTGAGTTTTTTTTTCATTTATTAAGTTGCATTCGATTTATTAAGAATTGTATTTTGTTTCCATAAAATGTCTGAGACGGACACAGCTGATGATGTTGTCTATATTAGCTCTATCCCGCATCAAAAGAGGACAGTTCTTAATGCGGTCCTGTATCGATCACGTGCAATATGCCTGAATATGTTTGGGTTTAGTTTCTTTCTTCAATAAATAGGCTATAGCATATGTTCAAGGGTGGCTTCATATGGGCTTGGCCCGCTGGCAAGGTTGCAGGAATACTATCCCTTCGGTTGTTATCCAATTCTTCTCTATTGATTTTTGTTCGAGATCATAGGTGTCAATAATAGGTTAGGTCCACTGTTTGTCACTTGTCAAAGTTTTAACTTTTCAGCCACAGGTGTTCGTTGCCAACTATTCATCCTTTTTCGTCTCGCAAAGTCTGCTATCTTCACACCGACCCTTCTGAATCTGGTATCAACAAGATAAAGATGCTTAATTGTCACTATTTTCCTTATTGAGTCTACGGCTTTCGATTTTCAATATATCGTAGTTTCACTATTTAACTTATCATGTCCCGAAACTGAATATTATGTAAATATAGATATCAATCCCATTTCTGAATATTTTGACTGTTGTAATATAAAGATCACTAAAACACTTTCACGTACATTTAACAGTTTTCTAAAAGGATAACTGCTACAAAATGGGTTCTCAAATATATATAAAAGATGTTTATTGAACTCTCGCCTTCTCACGAGTGGACAGAGAGCTCTATGGCTTTACTACTCGTCGCCTCTTAACTCTTTCTATGTACTGCTTCGCTGGTGGTAGTCGACTTGACTATTCTTGTCTGACTGATACTCACTGCGTGACGTTGCCTTCCCACTTTTCGTGTCGTTTCCGTTTCCTCATCATAATTGATAGTAATTTAGCAAGTACTGATTGACTATAACTAGTTTTTACACCACATCCATCCTTAAATTTTGCTTTTAAGATAATTAGAGAATCAGTAGGTCCTACAACTAGGGACATTAGTTATTTATATACAGTTTGGGCAATCAAATATGAAACAATTGTGAGCCATTAAAATTATTTCACTTTTAATTACTTGCAAAAACTATAAAAAACTATTAGCAGCATCCAGCTTTGAATAAGATATAAAAGGATGATAATTGTTACATAATATGATCTTTTTTAACTGTGCCACCCATCCCTTCAACTGGATGGCACATGTTTCGTCTCTCGATGTTCAGACTCTTCAGGGCGCCGACATGTACCATTCCATTGAAGGGATGGGTGGGGCTCGTTCCCGATCAAGCAACCAACAAAAATGTTTATTTAGACGGAGACGCAGGTTGTTGTGTTCCACATGGGTGTTCCACAGTTGGGTGTTTGATGACACCCACCCACTGTTGCCTCTTTGGGCGCAGTCCAAGAAAATCTGACATTATTATATATATATATATATATATATATATATATATATATATATATATATATATATATATATATATTATATTTATTTATTATATATATATATATATATATATATATATATATATATATATATATATATATATATATATATATATATATATATATATATATATATATATATTATAGTTATTCGCGTCGGGCGTGTTGTTCCACTTAAAACGAGGCCTTTGAAGGTGATACTCGAGTCTTCAGCCGATGTATTGGCGATTGTGCGTGGGGCGAGTCAATTAAGGAATATTGATGGCTATAAGAATATCTTCATTAGTTTTGATAGGACACACAAACAGATAGCAGAATACAGGGAATTGAGAGCGATATTAATCTCTCGTATGAGAATGGTGAGACCAATCTCAGGATAAAATACATAAGCGGAATCCCAAAAATTGTTCGTATTAACGGTAATTTAAACTAAGTGAAGTGTCTGATAGAATTTTGTCGCGGCCCGACTCGGTACTATCGTGTTTATATCAAAATACTAGGGGCCTGAACAGCAAGACATTAGAATTTTATAAGTCTGTTTGTGGTACAAGTCATGACGTTGTTGCGATCACTGAAAGCTGGGCTCGGGACAATATATCATCTAGTGAACTATTCGATAGTCGATACTCTGTTTTCAGATGTGACAGGGACTTGTGTAGAATGGGTGTGTCCAAGGGTGGAGGTGTAATATTGGCTACCAAGAAAAAATTAAATGCAACTCAATTGGATCTCCAGGCAATCCGCTCGAAGATCGTCAAGGCCGATGTGATAGGGTGTAAATTGACTGTTAATTTATCGACATTATATGTTTTTGTTATATACGTTCCACCCAATATTAGTTTCGATGAATTTTCATCTTTCTTCGAGCTTTTGGAAACATTTCATTGTCTTCATAATAATAATGTATTGATATTGGGCGACTTTAACGTGCCGAATCTTTGTGAGGATAGTATTCCCGATCAGAAAGCAGAAATATTATCTAATTTAATTAATTTACTTGGTTTTAAACAATATAATAACTATCGCAACACACATCATAAAATATTGGATCTTATTATCTCAAATATCCATTGCGAGGTCTCTAGAGAACTGTCACCGTTGGTTAATGAAGATAGTCACCATCCTTCCCTCTCCATCTTCTTCGCTTCTAACTCCAATGAGCGGCGTGTGTTTCCCGCCAACAGATCCCAATTCAAATACAATTTTAGAAAAGCAAATTTTTTGTTGCTTTATCAGAGGGTTTTAAATATAGACTGGTCAGATTTGTATGTTATAAGTGATGTGAATAGGGCATGCGAGTTTCTGTATGGGAAGATATTCGGTATTATTGATGAATGTGTGCCCCGATCTATCATCCGTAAGAGAACATTTCCGGTGTGGTTTACACCCGAGATAATAAAAGCCATAAAACGCAAGCATAGACTATTCAAAAAAAGGAAAAAGTCAGATTCGCAGCCTTTACGGGAACAATTCAATGTGCAACGAGCTTCTGTTAAGAAAATGATAAACACGGCCCACAAAATCTATCTAAATAAAGCTGAGAATTCGATATCTGATGATCCTTCATCATTTTGGACTTACGTCAGGGCAAGGGTTTCGTCGGATTCCCTTCCTGAATTGGTCACAGACGGAGACTGTGAGTACTCAGACCCTAACGATATTGTCAACGCCTTTGCAAAGTTCTTCAGCGGCGTTTATAGACCTCCGACTGATCGGAACATGACCCCACATAGTGATAATTCCAGCTCACAGGTAACACTCGACTATTTATCTGATGATATGATAATGAGGGCACTGAAAAGATTGAAGAAACGGTTTGTTTGCGGACCTGATGAGGTACCGTGTTTTTTTGTCGGAGATTGTGCTCCTGCGTTATTGAGGCCGTTATCTTTTGTGTTTAATTTGGCAATTTCAACCAGCGTGTTCCCAAAAGTGTGGAAGGAGGCAAGAATCGTTCCGATCTTTAAGAAGGGCGATCGTTGCAGTATCTTATACTACAGACCTGTGTCGATTTTGTCGCCTTTTGCTAATGTATTTGAGATGTCCGTTTATGCGTGCATATTCAGTCAAGTTAAGAGTGTGATATCATCGAGGCAGCATGGATTTTTTGCTGGTCGGAGTACGATTAGCAATTTGGCTTGCTTTGCTCAGTTTGTTGGTCGGGCTTTGGATGATGGTGGACAGGTCGATACGGTCTACACTGACTTCTCTAAGGCCTTTGATCGAATGGATCACTCCATCTTGCTGCATAAATTGGCAAATTTTGGATTCAGTGACAAACTTATACTATTATTTGAGTCATATTTGAGCGATCGAGTGCATTACGTTGAGGTACGAGGTTATAGATCACCTCAATTTACCGCCACGAGTGGGGCCCCACAGGGCAGCAATCTTGCTCCCCTTATTTTTGCACTATTTATTAATGATATAGTGACAAATGTTTCAAGCAATATTTTAATGTACGCAGATGATCTGAAACTATATAGAAATATAAATAGCAACGCTGACTGCTTTATGTTGCAGAACGATATTGAGGTTGTTGAAGAATGGTGCAACATCAACAACTTGCCGCTGAATTTTGGCAAGTGTTATATCATGTCATTTGCGAATATCCAGAATGTCACGCATTTTGATTACAACCTGAATGGTGCAATTATTGAGAGGGTCGGGATGTTCAGGGACTTGGGAATTGTTTTTGATACTAAAATGTCTTTTTCATCTCACATTAGCCACATTCGGAGTGAGGCAATGAGAATGTTAGGATTCATCTTTCGGAACTCGGCAGATTTCGTGAACATAAATACACTCAAAACTCTGTATCACAGTTATGTGAGATCAAAGTTGGAGTATGGTGCTGTAGTATGGAACCCTTTGTATAACAGATACAAATTGCAACTAGAAGGTGTCCAGAGAAAATTCGCTAAGTTTTTAGCATTCAGACATGATGGAAGATATCCGACGAGACATATAGATCAGAATAGTCTCCTGTTGAAATTTCAAATATCATCGTTAGTTAGTCGCCGAAAATATTTACTTCTTCAGTTCATCTATAAATTGTGTAGATCTCTCATTGACTGCCCTGAACTTCTATCTGTGGTGGGCTTCCACGTGCCTTCGAGGTGTATCAGATCCTGCCCAACCTTTCATTTACCCTATGCTAGAACTAACTTCATGGTCAGGACACCTCTGTTTCAGGCCATGAAGCTCTTCAATGATCTGTGCTGCGATGTTGACATTAGTAACGTATCTGCAGATCGGTTCACGAGGTTTGTCGCCTTGAGGCTGTTGCAGTGATCGATAATAAAGTGTAGGGATCGTTGTTGTAGCTTTATTTAAGTCTGTTATATGCGCATTGTTTTTGTCTTGATTTTCTTTCTTTTGTTTTTTTTGTTGCTTTTTTTATAAATTGTCTCAAATGGATTTATTCTGTCAAACAATAAAAGTTATTATTATTATTATTATCTAAGTCTGTTATTATATAAGCATTGTTTTTGACTTGATTTTCTTTTTTATCTTTGTTAATTTTTTTTTTTGTGAATTGTCTCATAAATGGATTTATTCTGTCAGACAATAAAGATTATTATTATTATTATTATATATATATATATATATATATATATATATATATATATATATATATATATATATATATATATATATATATATATATATATATATATATAATATATATTTCAAATTCTTATATTCTGATATTTGACTGCTATTTGAACGATTTTTTTATGTCTCCAAATCCTGTCGTTTCTAAATCAAAATGAACTAAAAGAACTTCGGTATTATTTTAATTTTTTCTAAAAACCAACTGAAGCAGTATTTGAAATAGTTTACCATTTGCGTTGATAATTTAAGACCGTAGCTCTGACCATTTGCTCAGTTTAGAAACAGCATGATTTTTATCAGTCCATTTTTCAATATCATTTCCTGCTTCGTTACGTAATGTCGCTATTCTGCTTGAGTCATCATCCCCAATCAATGTTTCACTTTTGCTGCAGTAAAATGGCGATTATTAAAAAAAAATCCCGTGCTATATCAGCTTCCAGTGCCTTTGATGATCCTCGAAACCTTTACGACAATCGTGTTATTTTTTTTCCGTAGATCTTGAAGGTGTTTCGGAGTTATTATTATTCGTATCTAACCTTCTTTGGTTAGATTCGCAGAATGAACAGCGTTTACTTGTTGCAAAATCTACCACTTTTCCCGTGTAAAATCAGACGGTAGTTCCTAAAAAAAATAAATTTAGTAGATACTGTTTCTATTGGAATAACTGAATAAATACACACAGGATCATTTTTTTAGGCATCATTCCTGTTAAACTATTATATGAACTAGAACTTTTATTCTGCATTCAATAACTGCCACTTTAATGTCTCAAATGCTTCTAGTTGCCTTCCTTCCCATATATAATTGATTACTTCCTTTACCAAGTCTGTTAGAGGTCTGGCTATACTGGAATAATTTCTGATACATTTTCGAAAGACACCAGTTAATCCCAAATAACGTCTAATTTCATGTTTGGTCCTAAGGATTGAAAAATTCTCATCCTGGTCTTATTCTTTCTCCTGACAACTCAAAACCTGCATAAGTTATTAAAGTCTTTCCAAAATAACTTTCAATAATAAAGCTTGGAAAGCTAACAGAAGTCGATAGCACATATCTTCAAAATTTACATCTGGGACCTATTGTTCCCAGCTTTTTTGGTTTGAACAGGATATCACGATGTTGTTACTTAATGGTCCTAAAACTAAAGACATTAATTCGGAAAATTCAAAAGAAGCATAGGCAATTCCAAAACATGATCTTTGAAATTCTGCCGTCTCGTCTAGTGCAAAAAAGGAAGATTTATTTTTTGAATCTTCACTTAGTTTAACCTGTAGATAAACTGACGTTAAATCTGAAGTAGAAAATAATTTATATCCAGACAATATATCAAAACATTCATCTAAATTCACAATAGGGAAATTTGTTTTCATTGTTTGCTTATTCAAACGTCTAAAATGAACTACATCAACGTCATTCTTCAGATGCCTTTGGAACTAATAGGACAGGTGATGCATAAGGTGAAATAATGTCTCTTATAATACCACATTGTCTCCACTCCTTTAAGATCTCCTTAATTTCCTCCAGGTCATCATGAGTAGTTCTATAGGGTTTACATCTTACAGGTACTTAATCTTTGATCTATACTTCCATCAATAAGTACATCCTAACTTTGATATTTTGGTTGCAAATAGAATACAAAACTCATTAATTAATCCTACAAGTACCTTGATGTCTAAATCCTTTAATCCATCACCCTTGTGTATCATCTGCATGGTAATTGGTAGTTTCTCCCTAGGGTTGTATTACATATGTTCCATCCTTGGCTTAGACGTTCCTCTAATTTCTCCTAGTGACTGGTTTTTCTCTATTATTATATCTGTCTGAGTCATTGGTTATTCGCATTAGACCTATTTCCGTTGCTGATTGTATTGGTATACAATGTATTTCTTACCTTCCAACTTTCATTAACTGCATTGAGAAGATTGCCTCTTTGACCTTGGGACATTCCCACTCATTTCAGCAAATGGAATTTCTTCATCATATCCAAAATATAGATTTTCTATTAACTTGATGTATGTTACCCCTAGTTTCTCAGTAAAACTACGTGTAATAGTAATATCGATGTTCTGGAGATAATCAGGTACAACTAGCGCATCCACCATTTCCTTCACATCGTTAACCTTCAGAGAAACATCAGCCTTTGCCATGCTGGTAATAGCTGGAAATCCTCTAAACCCATATAGTACCTGCTCAGATCCTACTAAAGAGGGGTTTAACTCCTGGGCAACTTTCTCCTGCACTCCCTGGATCAATGATTGGTGTTCTAGCTACTCCATTTGTTAATATTTCTTTAATGTATTTTCCAAAATGAATATCCAAGTTGAGGTCTTCTTTGGATTGACTATTTGTTTTTAGATGTTTTGTTTCTTCCTGTACTATTAACTGCAAGCTGGAAGATGCCTCTCTATTTTCTGGACACTTTCTTGCAATAGGGTCTTCCTTTCTGCAAGTGTAGTAGACAACTTCTCTTCTGATCCTCATTGTGTATTCCTCTGTCTTACAATATTTTAATACATGAGCATATTTCTTGCAGCTAAAGCACAAAGGCTTTCCATCTCCATTTCTATCAGGTTTTCTTTCTATTTTGGATGAGCTGCTAAAGGACTATCAAATTTTGATTCTCCTTTCTTAATTATCCTATTACTGGTTAGTACAACACCTCCAAGTCTGTCTAACCAGGCTCTTTCTTTGTTGTCATACTCTTGCATATCAGTTAGTAATTTGTCAGCATCATTGTGGTTTTTGGACAACAAGAATGTGCATAAGTTGCAATCATACAATCCAATAAGCAACTGCTGCTTAGTTTATCTATTATTAGTATATCCTCCTTTTCCTTGTATTCTTTCATTAATCCCTTTCCACCTACTTGGTAAAACTTCCACTTATAAAAACAGTTTTTCTAAAAGTAGTGGATGTGCTTTTACTTTGCTAAATACCACTGTCGTGCATCAGTTAAATTAGACCATGCTGCTGCTAAAACACAAGTATCTTGTCATTGATGTAGTGTTTTTATACTTACTATTTTGTCTAGCCACATCTTAGGATCGTCCTTTGCATTTCCACTGAATATAGGTTACATTTTTGGTTAAACCTAGTAAAGCATGATAAGCGTTCGACGTTTCTACTTTATCTGTATCCATACTGGCTTGGTTGTTGATTTTTATTCTTTCAAACAGTTCATATTGCCGTTGATTTTCCGCAATAAACACTTGTAACATACATTCAAGGGTGGCTTCTTATGGTATAGGGCCGGCTGGCAAGGTTGGAGAAATATTATCCCTTTGGGTGCCATCCAATTCTTCTCTCTCGGTCTTTGTTGGAGATGTATTGTCAAAAATAGGTTAGGTCACTGCTACAGATGTCCGGATCGGATCTGATCCAACTCCCAGATTCGGATCTTTTAAAAGATCCGTATGAACTGGTTCCTAAAATTACGATACCCGGATCTCGGATCCCAGACGGTTCTCGGTTCTGTTGGATCTTAAATAAGAACAAGGACAGAAAGGTTATGTTCTATAACGCAAAGAATATGGCTTGTATCTTGTGGCGTGTATTGCCTGCACGTATGGCATAGAAAAATATGGTAGTAGTCGGGTCGGACGGATATCAGGTCGCGGGTCTTTTTTAGATCCGTTGATCGGTGAACCATGAGAGAAAAGATCTGTGGATTCGTAAGACAAAATAAACCGTTCGAAGTCGCCGTTTTCATTAATAAATGCTGACGTAGGGTTTCTGGAACTTTTTACATTTATTACTTTGTTTTAAAAATTTTTCCATATGAGAGAGTGAATTATTGCTTTTTGATGTCAATGATATACCGAAGCCTTTTAATAATTCATATACGGACATGATATTCTCAGACATTAAAATATTATGCTATATACTACTGCCAATCGTAAAGTATTTGTTTATCTGACTATGTAACAAGTTATGTAACCAATTATACGAGAAAAGATTCAGTAGGATCCGAGAACCGGCTCAGGGATCTGGATCTTTGATTTGATTCGCAACCGATGATCCGACTCTCCAAAAAGATCCGTATTTCCCTTTACTAGTCACTTCACCACAGCCTTACAAGCAAATGAATGTAATAAAGTATACCAAAATGCGTCTGGTCTGCGCATGACGTCACTCGTTGAGTAAAATTCAAATATCTTCGTTGCTAGACTTTGAAATATAATTTAAATGCATTGTCATTGGAATTAAGGCTTTATATTGAGGACCAATACTTTATCAGTGTGGGCAACAGACTACAAATTATATATAACAGACACGTACACAATTTTATTTGAATTTAAGACACTATTTATAGAACAAAACAACTTCGATAGTTCGAATAGTTTTTATTTATCGACAAAAACATTTCGTTGTATAGATTAATATTATTTATTACGAGTATTTGAAGTATATATAAACAAATCATTTTTTTTCTCAGTTTAAAAATGTATGTAAAAAATAATACACATTGGTTATATAAAATTGCAACATGCAAATTGAAAGTTTTGTAAATATTGGTTTTTAAATGTTATATCCAGTCAAATTCGATATTTTATGTCACAAATAAAATATTAATTATTCAACACACATCTAGCCATAGTTTATATTGGTATTAAAAATTACAACATTTTGTTTCCTAAATTTGAAATTGTACATATTTCTTAAGCTTATGTCCATTGTGAATTAGCTATAAGAGTAATTATGTAATAGTTTTAATCAACTTTCTTTTACCTAATGTTACACTTACATTCGCGATCGAAAAAATAGCTTTTTTGCTTTTTCTGGGCATTCAATGTGGCTACTTCTAAGCATCATTGACTCTGTCTGTTAATGGATTCTCCATTAACAGACTTAAAAATGTGTTCAAGCTGTCTCATTTGTGAAAGAAAGTCTTCAGAAGGTTTGTGTAAACCTGCTGGATCTTTCTAAATTGGAATCATTTAACTTGAAACATATATATCCAGCTAAATGTTCGAGCCCATATTCAAGTTCATGAAGATCCTCGTCAATATCCCCTTCATGAGCACTGTTCAACATAAGTGGATCATTTTTTGAGTCGAATTTCTTGATCATTGCACTTATTGGCAAATCTGGGGTATAACCATGGAATATTAGAAATACCACCACCATCCCAACATCTAATCAAGCATAAATAAATTAAACACCCTACTTTTTAAAGCAACAAATTTATAAACATGATTCAATGTTTTTCGAATTATTGATTGATTTGTCTGTTACTTTGTGATAGTTAATTTTTTAAAACAGGAATAAAACAATTTTTTACTTTGTTATCTATCACTTTTATTTGTAAACAAAATTTGTGTGACTATAGTTTCGTAAAACGACTGTTCATCGCTCACCATGCCTAATATCTTACCTTAGTATTTATTATACCGTGATACCGTGACTGCACCACTTGTCAAAGGTATTCGTCTTAAACTTTTCAGTCACTAGTGTTCGTTGGCAACTATCCGTCCTCGTCTCGCTTGAAAGTCTGCTAACTTCATACCGATGCTTCAGAATCTGGTATCAACCAGATAAACTTATTTAATTGTCACTATTTTTCTTATTGACTTTCGATTTTCCATTTTTCGTCTTTATCGTCTCTTCACTATCTCACTTATTATTTTCTGAAACAGAATGTTATTATATTTTCAAATATATATATATATATATATATATATATATATATATATATATATATATATATATATATATATATATATATATATACATATATATATATTTGTCAAATATGTTAATTGAACTCTCGACTTCTCACGGGTGGACGCAGGGCTCTATGGCTTCACTCGTCTACTCTCAACTCTTCCTTTGTACTACTTCGCTAGTGGTCCTCAACTTCAATTCTCTTGGCCGATGGATTCTCCCTGGATGACGTCGACTCCCTACTTTTTGTGTCGTTTCCGTTTCCTCATCCTAATTGATGGTTGCCTACCTATATTAGAATTTTGGAATAGAAATAAAGATTATTTACAACGCATGCTCTTCTCTTTTGATTGCCGTCTCTCTCTCAGCAATCAAATTTTCCAAACAGCTTTCATTATCAAGAAACTCGATTGCAGCACCAACATATTTTTTTATGACGTTTAAAAACTGTTGAGTACATCACAGGAATTTCAGCCGCTGAGAAAATTTTATTCAAATACGTGCTACCAATACCACTCTCATTAGCACCTAGTGTTAAAAAGTGGTCTAAATTTATCAGTTGTTTAAATCTATTAAAGTATAATAATTCAAATATTCAAATCGTAACTTGAACTTACCGTTTGGTGGAAGTGGAACTGATGAACAGTAATAACATTTTTGAAACTTATGTTTCAATACAATCTAGAAAAGTATATATCATAGTGTGTAAAGGAAATTGCTTTAGAAAATTTAACGACTTACAGCGACAAAGAAAAAGTTCCTTACAACAGAGATCAAAAACCTATCAACTAAATCAACAATCGAAAAACTATAACAAGAATTATTATTGGTCATTAAGGTTATTAATTGGTCAATATTTAAGGAATAACCTGACGAACATTGTTAAAATATTTTTCTTTAATTAAGAACTATTTCTCACATCAGCCAAGAACTATGTGAAAACATGCGCATACTGATTTTAACATGCGCACGCGCATACCCATTTGAACATGCGCGCGCAGACTCCTTTGGAAATGCGCACGGGCCGACTCATTTGAACATGCGCACGCGCAGGCTCATTTTAACATGCGCACGCGCATACTTTTTTGAACATGCTCACGGGCAGATTCATTTGGATATGCGCACGCGCATACTCCTTTGAACATGCGCATGCGCTGGCTCATTTGGACATGCGCACGCGCAGGCTCATTTGGACATGCGGAGGCGCAAGCTCATTTAAACATGCGCAGGCGCATACCTTTTTGAACATGCGCACGCGCAGACTTAATTCGACATGCGCACGCGCATACTCCTTTGAGCATGCGCACACGCAGACTCATTTGGATATGCGCACGCGCATACTTATTTCAACATGGGCACGCGCACACTTATTTTAGCAGGCGCACGTGCAGTCTAATTTGAATATGCGCACGCGCAGACTCATTTGGACATGCGCACGCGCAGACTCATTTGGATATGCGCACGCGCGGACTTATTCGAACATGCACACCCGCATACTTATTTGAAAATGCGCACGCACAGACTCATTTGAATATGCGCCCGCGCAGGCTCATTTTGACATGCGCACGAGCAGGCTCATTTTAACATACGCATGTATTAACTTTTAACATGGGCATGTGCAGACTCATTTGAACATGCGCAAACGCATACTCATTTGAACATGCGCACGCTCACACCCATTTGAACATGCGCACGCTAATACCCATGGCATAACACACACACACACACACACAGACGGACAGTGGAGCCACTGATTGATAATAACTAGAATGACCGACTATTCCAACGTTGTTATCTATCCAAAATAAGTTACACCGCCCATCCAACGGCGAACGTTTATAGTATCACCTGTTAACTGTATCCTAGGCCTAGGTAAACGCTAAAATGTAAAATGAATTTTCCCACACTAATTAAAATTATTAATATATCATACCCCTACATTCACGTTGTTAAATAAAATAATATAATAAAATAGTTAAATAAAATCAACACAATTTTTTGAAATTTTGAAGAGTTGTCAAAAATAAATATGAAAATTAAGATGTAGATAAGACAAAGAATATGATGATATCCAACGAAAACAACGAACATACAATTAAATGGAAAGCTAATAAAACAAATGAAAAACTATAAATACCTGAGATCGACATTCCAGAGCAAAGGAAGAATGGAACGAGAACAATAGACTGGGAAAAACCGGAAAAATGTTTAACATGATGAAGACAACTTTCCTTGGAAGGAAAGAAATACCGAATAAGATAAAAACAGAAGTAATTGAAAAGGTAATCCGACCAACAATAATGCACCGTATTCAGACATTGAATCTAACAGAAAAACATAAGACACGTATAAATGCAATGGAAATGAGTTCTTGAGGGAAATCGAAAACAAAACAATAAGAGAGGGAATGAGAAATAAACTAATTAGAGAAAACCTACAGATAAAATTGATAAATTATAAAATATCAAAAATACAACTCAGGTGGTTCGGATATGTGTGTCGCATGCCCAGAAAACATACTCACAAACAGAGTGTACGAAGCGTGATTGCAAGAAAAGAACTGTAAAGGAAGGAAAAAAAAAGAAAAATAAGAACATCCAATGATGGGGTTAGAAAGGAGGCTGGAAAAAGGGGCATAATATGGAAGGAAATTAAAAAACAGACACAAGATAGGAAGAAATAGAGAGAGATATATAAAAGGCAACCTCAACACCATATACCTGACACATAACGGTATAAAGGCACAGGAAGTAACGGTATAAATATATAAGTAAGAAAGTGAACAACACGCCTGGAATACCTTCCTGCAAAAACGTATGTATCATCAAATCCTGTCCGTGAATTACCGAGTTTCAGAGTGTTACAGAAATGATAGTGGATCTATTCCTTGTTAATTTTTTTTATCAAATGTAAGTGGAATTAGATTTTTTTATCATTACTTAAGACAGTCATGAAGTAAACTCGAAGAGATCTACCACTAGACGCCAAACCACTTTTTTAAACTTCTTAACAACTCTTTCGCGAGCCATGTTAACATCATCAGGCGATGATTTAGCAGGACAGTGAATTTTTTCATATATGGAAATTACATTGTGGAGGTATTTTTTTCTATTTGCAGAATGATTAAAGGTATTATTTAATTTGTAGATATAATTTGGTTAGCTTTAATGTTTTGTTGAATTCTAATTGACTGGCCATTCCACCTTAATACAGTTAATTATTTCTGGAAGCATATACTGCGATGTATGAAATATGTTTTATTTTTAAGATTCTTCTAGAAATTATTTTAATTTTTAGGTGCACATCAGGAACGAAATAGTTGCCATCAAAAGCGATTGAATTCGTACAGTTTTATCGCGTATCACAATAAGCTCTCTGCATCGAATAATCCAAAAGCTTACAATTTTTTTGAGCCAACTGATATTGAGTAATCGATATAGAAAAAGCGTTTTGGAGAAAGAGCTTTCCCAATGTTATTGGTGCGGTAGATGACTGCCAGGTGTTTTTTTCCAATCCCAGAATGATTTAAGGTACTATTTGATTCCTAGTTATAATTTATATAATAGCTATAATGTTTTGTTGCATTCTAATTGATGCGGTATATCGCTTTAATAGAGTTAATAAATTATGAAAACATTTTAAGTAGAATCTACTAATAAAAAATTATTTTAATTTTCAGGTATACATCATAAATGAAATGGTTGCCATCAAAATGGAATTAAATTTGTACAGTTTCATTGATTGTCACAATAAGCTCTCCGAATTCAATAATCCAAAGATTTACAAATTTTTGAGCAATCTGCCACTACATATGATTAAATGGCCTGGCGACGAAGGAGCAATTGACATAGAAAAAAGGTTTAGGGGGAAGAGCTTTTCTAATATTACTGGTGCGATAGATGACTGCCACATTAAAATAGATAAACCTGAACTAGATCCAGATACCTACATCAAGAGAAAATAATTCTACTCTATACAGGTATGTTCGTAAATGAACGAATTTATTTATGGTGTTGATTATATTTTTTGATGCAAGTAGTCTGTGACAACAGACTACAGAAAAGTTTAGAACACTTATTCCAACAGTTACTGCCTCAAATTAGGTACTCCAAATATTTCATAGTTTCGATACTTTTCACCATCAGAAGACTTGGTAGAAAAAAAATGACATGAAAAGAATATAGGATGCCGGGAAGTTTTTGGATGTTAGTCACAGAGATTCCATAACTACCAGTTTTCTCCACCCCGCGCAGATGCAGAATGTTCTAATCTATTTCGGTCAAACATTTACACGAAGTTGTTTAACCGTCAATAAGGGTGAAACAAAGGGTATACATTTTTAGTTCCATTCATTTCTCAATTTGATATCGGGTCTAAGACTCTAATAAATCTAATCTAATCTAAGACTCTAACCTCTCGTTTTTTTGTAACGAAAAGGAAGCCTGATTAGCATTTGAGAGCATGAAAGATATCTGGCATTTTTAATAAAATTTTGCTTTATGGAGAAAAATTAGTTTTATTTCTTATTTCAGAGTTGGAAGAAGTCCTTGCGGTCCAACTGGAAAACCCTAACGAAGAGCGGATGGAATGACCACAATAAAAAAAATTTAACCAACTAAAAATTAGAAATAGTCTGATTAAGGCCAGAATTGAAATTTTGCTTAAAATATATTTATGTAAAAAAAAAGTGATTCGCTAGTTGTTTGTTGATTCTTAAGCAAGTAGAAATGATTCCCATATTAATGAAAATAGCTTTCCCCTTTCATAAATGGGAAAAAAAAATTGAGATGGGCGTTTTTTTTTTTAATTTTATTAGAAAGGATAATATAATATTAAAGGGGAAAAACTGTCGTTATTATTATTTTAGAAATTATTTATAAAAAAATATGTTTTCATAATCCAAATAATAAAATAGATTTTACTGTAGTTACTGAATTTTTATGTTTTGCAATTTTCTTGTTATACAAGTTTGGGATTATGATGATTTTGTTTTCAAACACCGTCGCCATTTTGTCAAGACATTTTAAAGTACCTCATTTTTTGAATAACAAATATACATAGTTGTCATCTACAATATTTACATTTCTCTTAAAACAAAAACAACCAATGTTTTTCCAAAGTTATTTTTTTATTTACCGTGGCCATTTTTCAAGACATTTATTTTAAATATCTTATACATCACAGACTGGCAAGATGGAATGACCAAGTTGTGATAGGCATAAGACGAACTGAATCACCACTGTGGATTGATTTCGAAAATAGAGAACAAAAAGGAATGGAGAAGGATTGTGGACAACACCTAGATGCACAGCATACTATAGGGCAACTTGAAGTAGATGATAAAGATCATCTTATAGATATTTTAAAGCTGACAAATACAACTATTATATTATGAATTTATATTTCTATTTAGCAAAAACCCATATAACTTTTTTTTTGTTTATGGTTATTAACTCTTTCACTATTTTGTCAAGACAAGTATTTTTAAGTATATTGCTCCTTGTTTCATTTCTCATTTTTCAATTATTGTTATTTTTATACCTTTCAATATGCTGCTTTTGAAATGAAGTCGTTTTAGATGTCCATGGCCATTAACTACATTAACGAAAAATTATGGAATTGTGACCAGATAATATGTTTAGAAATCATTTTCGATAAAGCAGCGAAAACTGAAATAAATTACCTTAAATACACACTATGGCAAAGTTGAATGATAATTGATATGTCTTCAAAATAAGGAAAGTGTATATATAGAATGAAACACCGAACACAAAATAATCCACAAGTTACTTCAAAACAGTCTTCATTTGACTTTTGGCATAAATTAAGCTACTTAAACAGTAAAATTTCAATAGAAAAATGTTGATTGAATAAAAAACAACATAGAATTTTTTGACAAAATAGCTTCCATATGTGTATTTGCCAATGTTTTGCAAACAGCAGTATAAACGTAAACAGCTACTCTTTGGGCAGTACAACTTATTGTTCCCTTCATTCAACTATTAAAAACTGGATTGTTGATTTTAAACGTGGAAAAAATAATACTGCAAGCGATAAGAGGCATGGGAGAGTCTACATTTAGTAAAATAATTCGCTTACCCATTCTTTACAATTGCCCTGTAACAAACTAAATCAGAGATTATAGAACCATCCACAAAACGCTCCTGATTCAGCATTATCTGATTATTTTGTCTTTTGGAAGTTCAACAAATAATTAAAAATGGTGAACATTTACGACAGACAAAATGGTATAAAATTACTTTTTCAAATTTTTGCCTACAAAGAGTTCAAGGACGGCAATGTTGAATGAAATAGTATTGTTTTAATATACATTGGTAAATATATTTATGTTAATGCAACCCAATATACATATATTTAGTTTGTGTCAAGCAATGCATTTAGTTACAATATGAATACAGAGAATATTAAAAGTTTAGTTAGCCCATTATATAATAATTACGTAATAAGTCTATGTAGAAAAATAATTAGTCATATTTAAGGATATTGTTCCTAAACAGTAGGCAAAATTCTATTGTAGTTTAAATGCACCACTTACGGCACTCCAAATATATTTCTTGTTATTTCTATCATATCTTTTGTCACTTCTCAATTTTTCCTATTTATAAATATTATCAATGTATAATATCAAAGGTTGTTAAGTTATCGTAATCATTAACAAATATTATGAACTTTTGAAAGCCGTACAGGATCGTCTACTTAGTAGGGTACCAGGGCAAAGTTTAGTAACTCTTGTAAGGATAGGAATACTAATAAGGCGTCAATAGACAAGAACAAAATTCATCTACGAATTTCGAGTTAAAGCACAAGGTAATCAAATATGAAAAGTCTAATAAACGAAAGTGTGTGACATCATTGGAAGTGTAAAGGAATTGAAATGGAGGTGGATAGGACATATTGCGAGAAGATGGGACAACAGATGGACTAAGGCAATTCTGGAGTGAATACCCTTTGATCCCAAATATGCACGAAGAAGATCGATAGCATGAGGGACTGGACATTGATCTTGATCGCAAATGTCCGCTAAGAAGACCGAAAGTACGATGAACTGATAACATCGTTAAGTATATTGGACTTGAGTAGCAAAGAAAAGCCCATGACCGTGAAAGTTGGAAGCATGATGAAGAGGCCTTCATTCTGCAGTGAACATATGAATGGTTTAGGTGATTTGACCGGTAAGTGCTGCTTGTGGTTTTAAAAGTATTGTAAAATTCAATGAAAACTATCAAACTATTATAAAAACAAATATGTATAAATGTAAATTATTTTGGGTAGTGATTGTTTTTATTGTGAATTGATTATGAATGTAGTTTACATATTATAATCTACTGTAATATATTATCCTAGTTCAAGGAAGTTTTATTATGTATATTTAACAGTGTATTGTTTATCGAAATAAAATTTATAATTTAAACAGTATATATGTGTTTTGCTTTTCTAATTCTGATTTCAAAACCACTTTCAAAATACAATTCCTATTTCAAAACTAATGTATTAAAATATTTGTATATGGCAGTAGTAAATCACACCACTTTTGTAGGGATCTGAACATATAAATAACTGGAACAGTATTTACCACCTTTCATTTTTTGTATGTTCGATGATCTATATATGTAATTATTAGCTAATTGTACACAATTTATTTAAACAATTATATATTATATACATGCCTTATTAATAATCCCATTTTATTGATAACTTCAATTTAGATTATTACAAAATTGTTGACAACTAGTTTGTACATTCCAATGGCAATAGATTTGGGTTCTTTTAAATCTGTTAGAAATTTTGCAGCGATGGTTAAGAAGCAATTTAAGAAAATTGACTTTTTAATCAACAATGCCTCGCATATCATAAATCAGAATGACTCAAAACTTTGAAATTTTTTTTGAAGTGAATCATTTAGGCCATTTTTACTTGACATGTTTATTAGATTTACTTGTTGCAGCTCAGCGTTATAGCTACTTCATCCAAATGACTGGATGCCTTTTTAGGGATTATGTATAGAATTGTTGTAGTATCATCTTCAT
>JARFXV010002690.1:0-41251 GCA_031761425.1 Cosmopolites sordidus | reverse complement strand
GAGGGCCGCGGTTGGCGAGGGATTTTCTGGGGTTTCACTTGAAATCTGAAAAATTTAAAATATATACATATCTATGTAATAGTGTGTGAAAAATTAAGACCTTCTGTATAATGTATGTATGAATTATATATTCTAAATAAGTAGGTACATATTAATTTTGTTATAAAGATAAAATTTATTTTCGAAAATAATGTAAAATTGTTAGCTGTTTCATATTTTTTGCTCCTTTTGGATCTCTCTATAAGATCCTAGTAACCCATTCAAAGCAATTGAAAATTTTAGGGTTCTTTCTAGTGAAGGGTCTTCATCATAGACTAAATCTTGCAACTGTAGTGTGGTTAATAAACATTTTTGTAAACTAGTTAACCTTCTAGTAGTCGTTTTAGTAGTCGTTGTCTCGTCAGAGATCTCATCATCTCTATTGCCTTCGACATCCCATGTATTTTCCAGAATTTCAAGCAGTTCTGATTCTGATAGTTCATTGTCGTCAAAAGCTATAACTTCTTCAACGTCTCTTGGTTGCAACTCCAAACCATCGCCATGAATTTGGTGTAAGATTCTTACAATATCTTCAATTTCTGTTGCTTTGTCACGAACTCCTGACGTATCGGTCCCAATCTCCGGCCATAACTTTCTTCAACAGGAATTCAATGTTGATGAACATAACTCATCCACCGCTTCTTTGATAAATGTTATGCAATGGGCGATATTAAAAGCTTTCCAAATCTCAGTAAAAGTGGGAACAGGATTTTGTTCAAGGCTATTCAATACATAATTGAAAGTTCGCTTGGCATAATATCTTTTAAACACTGCTGTTATTTTATTATCTAATGGTTGTATCCGTGATGCAATGTTAGGAGGTAGACAGCAAACTTCTATGTTTAGATTAGCAAACTTTTGGGGTCCAGAATGACTGATTTTGAGGTCAAATATTGCCTAACATTGGGTACACAGCTGTTCGGAAACCAGTCTGTAAATAATGTTGCAGTCATCCAAACTTTTTGATTTGCTCTCCAAAAGACGGGCATATCATTTCTGTTTTTATATTTTAGAACACGTGTGTTAAGAGATTTGTATACGAGAAGTGACTTTATCTTGAGGTTAGCTGAAGCATTAAAGGAAAAGAGAATAGTAACCCTATCCTTTGCAGCTTTAAATCCTGGTGCGGATCTTTCGGCTTGAGACACAAATGTTCGAGCAGGCATCCTTTTATTTATCTCTTAAATAAACATGTCTCATCGGCGTTAAATACCTGATCTGGTTAATAACCATTGCTTTCAATCAATTGCTTAAATTCAGTCGGATACCAGTTAGCTGCCTCATGATCTGCGGAAGCCGACTTTCTAGTAATTGTTACATTGTGTAGCAAACATCGCTTTTTAAAATTTTCAAATCAACTCTTACTGGCTTGGAAGACGCCTATTCTTTTTATTTGAATTTCGACCCAAATTCCGAGCGCTCTTTCCATCTTTTCCATCGTTAGAGGTCGCGAGAAACACCTTTATTGCCTAACTTTATTACTGGTACTAGTACCGCACGAAACACTCTCCCGAATGGATTGTTCACCCTTTTTTATTACTCTTACTGTAGATTCATTCTCTTTAAACTTTTTCGCGTCATTTGCATACGTTTCACCTGCAGTAAGACAGTCTAAAAATTAATTTTTTGTATCAAGAGTCATTATATTTCGCTTCCTTTTAACAAAATCTTGGCCTGTGGATGCCATTAGATTTTAAAATTAGGATATGTACAATGCACTACGCGTGGTCCACCAGGGCCCGTACGTTTAGTACTACGTAATTAAACTCACGAAAATTACAACATTCTCCCTAATCACCAACTTCGTTTAAATTCAATTTTTTTTAATTCTATTTCAAATTTTGATTCAACCACTAAATTTTTACGCAACTAGATCTTACTTAAACATGATATTATAAATTTAGTGGAAACATAATCCAAAATGCATGTGTTGGGTAAAACAAATTCTTGTTTCCTGCCTCAAGTTGTTCTTCATCGAAAAAGATAGAGCCTATGGTCGGCTAAATGTATTCTTTTCCCAGTTCGCGCAAGGTAAAATCGTTGTTGGCATATCCGTGCTTTCCATTTTAAGTCCAAACCTGATTTTCCAACATGAAAATGTCTTGTATAATTTCGTGAAACGACAAGGCGACGCGACGTTCGGAAATCAAATAAATACAAACTCACATTTTACTACCGCTTCAATATTTTTAGTTGCTTGCAATTTATCCCGCATACATTTTCAGTCGAAAGCTATTACCCTTTTTATATATCTTTTAAATATTTTATCTGGGAGGGCTTTTACCAGTCGATTTTTATAGATAGGGCATGTAACACGAATGTAGAACTGATGCATAGAAAGTCTGCTTAGAATTTATTTCCAACGTAATTTTCGCACAAAGAACTCGTACAGGGACGGATCAAAAAGTACTCAACAATAAAAAAATTCTTTCAATATTTCAACACAGTTTTCACACTTTATACACTAACTCTTAGTACACTCATCTTAATATTCTCCTGAATGTCATCTTTTGTCTTTCAACAGCTCTGCCCCTTTAACATTATTTGATAGGAACAATTCAATTCTACGCATAGTGATTCATGCAAACGAGATTGGTTGTGGTACAACCATCTTGTACACGCCTTCACTTCCATAATAACCCTTTTTTTTCTTTAATTCTCAATAATTTATATTGAATCTGATTTCCTTAACTTGAGGAAATTATCCTTATTGTCAACCTGACTTCTCAAAATATTTATTAAATCAACACTAAGACCACCTCTACAATGAAACTTCAACAGACGACTCGCCATGGGAAGACATTATCTCAGTGGCATGAGATGTTAAATTTTGTTGGGCAATGTATTTTTAACAACCTAACCGAAAATAGGTTGGTGACTGATAAAAAAGAACTTCAGAATTTTACAAAATCAACAACAGACATACAGTACGCTTAATATGAGACTGAGTGCGCTACAAACGACAAGTATATATGAGGTGTGTCAATAAAGTAATGAAAATGGTGTTGTAGTGTTCGATTTCGCAAATACTGCTGTCTTCTCATTCAGAGGGGAGAGAGGCCAATATCTGATATATCTTCAGAACGAATTTAAACTCCTTAGAGTCACTTGGTGGTTTGTAGAAATTCTTTTCGTGAAACGGATTTTTTTTTAGTGCATTCGAAAAATAATAATAATAATTATTATTATTCTGCTCATCCTTGCTATAGAATCTCAGCTCATGCTGGTCGATATTCCGATACCAAGATGAAAAAGCAATTCAGCTCCTCTCACCCTAACATAGTATTTTACGAGCAATGTGACACGTCTGCAAGAGCACGGCACGTTGTCCCACTATGGCAATCGATTTCAAGATACCCAGGCTCTCGAGGTTCTTTGAAAATCTCTTACTTATCAGGCCTTCGACGGATATAACGAAGACCACTACATCTACCTTATTCATTTTCCATTGGTTCTTCAAGTCGTATGCCAGATTTTCATACTTTGTGGATTTTTTCATCTCGGTTATTCTAATGTTGTGAAAGAGCGGCACTGCGATGTCAATTATAAAAGCTCTTTTCTCCTTTTTGTTGATTAGAACAATATCTGGACTGTTATAATCAACCGTTCGATCAGTAGTGATTGGTCTATCCCACTAAAGAATGGTATCGGATGATTCAAGTAAAGGAGAAGGCGAGTACTTATAATATGGAGGTGCGCTTTCTATTAGCGAGTATTTTAGTGCAATTTGCTGATGTATGATTTTTACCAGGTGATAATGCCGTCCTAAATAAGCATTCGGAGCAAGGGCCGGGCAACCACCAATAATGTGCTCAATTGTTTCCCCCAAAGTACCGCATTTCTTGCACTTATCTACTACGTCCAAGTCTAGTTCTAGTTGTTCTAGTCTTTGTTCTAGTTGCTGATTATTGAATGCTTGAATTATTGTTGTTTGCTGAATTATTATTATTATTATTGTCATCACTAGCTTTATTTCAGAAGTATCTTAAATATACATAAAACAAAATAGTTAAAAAAAGTTACATTAATATTATGTACAGTTCTGATATTGTATATAATCATCAACACTATCGGGCTTTGAATGTATTAAAAAATTGAACAAACACTTTTTCAGTTGGCCTATGTCCATGATAATCTTAACATAATGTGATAGGTGATTATATATTTTTATACAGTTGTTTTATGCTCCCTGCTGTGTGAGTGTTAACTTATGTAATGGGTAATTATAATTTATGTTTCTTGTTGTATATATTGTCTGAGATTTACCACTGTAAATAAGTTTGGATTCTTGCATACATTCCTGAATAAAAATTGGCGAAAGAGTCAACAATCCATTGTTTTTAAAATTTTCCCTGCATGATTCCTCTGATTTTGATTTATAAAAAGCTTCTACACTGCATAGCTACTCCCAAAAAAGATCGCTGCATATCTAATATTGCTTTCAAAATCAGCAAAATATATCGTTTTTAAGGTAGCAATGTCCAAGTATTTCGTCAGTACAAGAAGACTAAAAATAGATTTGCACAGTTCTTTTTGTAAGAGTTCTACGTGGCAAGACCAGGACATATTACAATCTAGGATTACTCCCAGAAATTTTATATGTTTTTGTGTTTTTAAAGTAGTATTATTCAGTATTAAATTATCAAATTCTTTAATTCTAGATTATTTTGTCCTGAAATGTAGTACACTTTTATTATCCTTATTCAGTGTTACTTTGTTTTTTTGCAAACCATTTATCAATAGTATTTAATTGATCAACAATTCTATCTATTAGCTGTTGCACATCTACACTTTTCACCAACATATTTGTATCATCAGTATACGTTGATTTTTACTCCAATTTATGTTATCATTTACATTAACTATGTCATTTACATAGAGATTGAACAGTGTTGGCCCTAATACGCTTCCCTGGCGTATTCCTGACCTTTTGTTTTCGATCCTCAAGATATGATTGTATCATATAAATTACAACAATTTCTAGCAACGATGCGTTATCAACAGTCACCAGTAATGATACGTTCCAGAAAGTGAGGGTCATCAAGAAAGGTCATCAAGAAAATTATCACAGTTATTCCAGTCTCCCTACATTTTCCTCTCTGGCCAACCATCCAAACGTTAACCTTGTGCCTGAAACAGCCTCTATCCTGAATTTCACTTTGTGTAATATTTGCTGATCTTAGGTCTTCTTTAATTGCAGTAATCCATTTAATGATTTCTACTTTAGCTCTACTCCTATTTTCATAAAATTCGACTATTTGTCTAGTTAGCCTACTCAGATTCATCCGTTTTATGTGTCCGTAAAACTTAAGTCTTCTTTTTCTCATATCGCTATGTATATCTGTGTATTGTTTGATTTCTTGGTTTTGTCGAAGTCAGTATGTTGTGCTATTTATTTGTTTAGGGCCTGAGATTTTTCTTATGATTTTTCTAACTTTCCTTCTTTTTAATGTCCTCGATGTCTCTCTTTCTATTCAAAATGAATTAATAACTGTGTTATAATGTCTCAGTTTAGTGTTTTTAGATAAGCATTTTTTGTTGTAAATATTTTGTGTAAGTCTCAATGCCGTTTCTATTTTTTGACATCTACCCTTATTAGCCGCTTTTTCCAACCCATTTTCCATGATTATTTCACCCAAATATTTGAATTGAGAGACTCGTCTGATGTTACCATATTTATATATATATATATATATATATATATATATATATATATATATATATATATATATATATTTATTATATATATATATATATATATATATATATATATATATATATATATATATATTATATATATATATATATATATATATATATATATATATATATATATATATATATATATATATATATATATATATATATATATATATATATATATATATATATAGTAGTCAGGAGTTATACATCCCCGACCATTGGGTTCCACAATAACATGTTCTACGCAGAACAACCTGAGTCTCCGCCATAATCAGCAATGGTTAGTTAGGTTAGTAATTGTGTAGCAATTTGTAATATCACATATTTGTATAGTAAATAAATACTGATTTGTTCATAAACCACAAACATATTAGTAAATCTTTCTTATAGACAGTCAATAAAGTAACAAAATGCAACATGAAAAAGGACAAAATCAATACTATGTGGGCTAGAAATATTCGCGTTTTATATTTACCAATGGGTACAGTTTTTTTCGTTATCATAAAAAATTAAAAAGAAAGCAAAGGGCTATTGACTATTTTTGTCTATGTAGATATTTCTAATCGATAAGAAAAATATTTACACTGGACCACTACTTCATGTATATCACGTCTCGAAAATTGATTTTCCCTGATTGAAAAAAAAAACTTGCAGTCAATAAGGAAACTTTCTATTGTCGTGACATTCGGTTTTTCATTCGATGCGGGAAATTAGATATGTTTCTGCTTAAGCACTTAAATAAGCAATGCATATAATATTGTACGTTTCCATCTAAGAAACACATAATATAATATAAAAAATGTGAAACATTTATTTTTGATGTATAACCGCGCTTCATAAAAAAACACATATATACTGAACAACCTCTAAATATATAAGAACCAGCCACATTCAACCAGAACCAAATATAAAAAGTAGGGAAAATAAATCTTCATATATAACGAAAAAGAAGTCTTTCATAAATTAAATTGTTTCTAATCATTAAATTTTAAATAAGTTGGAAAAATAGATCTAAGAGCTCTCACTTAACATCAGAAAGGAAAATTTGTCCATAATATTCTTTGCTGATCGTATGATAGCTGTATAGCTATTCTCCAATAACCAGATTTCCTAATGAAACAAAAATATTATACTGATAGCCCATAAGATACGAGAACCAACAATAAAGTACTCATATATGAAATATATCTTCTAACGAAATTGATTGCTTCATAAATTGAATTTTTTTTAGACATAGAAATTAAATATCTTTTATAACAATGATAACTCAAAAAAAGCTGACTAAATACTTACTGGCTAATCCAAGAATATATTAACAATACTAAGATCATATGGGCTACGTTTGGTGGTGTGCATTTGGTGGAATAAAAAAAAGCGATACCTACCTAAAGAAATTTCTCATCAAGGGCAAGCCAGTTACACTTGCTTTTCCATGTAGAAGTTCGCACAATGTAAAATCATTGACGATATACTGGCAGATTCTACTTTAACTTATAACCTTATTCTTAAATTTGAAAACGTTTTGTAAAATTTCGTTAGTCAAATAAAACCTGCGACAAAATAAACACAAACTCTAGTACTAGTATTGTCTGAAATTTTTATCTACTGGCATTTTCATAAAAATTGTTTATTCTAAAGCCATTATTAGCTTTTGCATATACTTTTTTATCATGACATCATGGAAAGTATTTGCCGGGTGTGTTTTATAACCGGAGATTTAACATGAATATGAAGCAGATACTTCAGAGATTTTTGTGTGTATATATATATATATATATATATATATATATATATATATATATATATATATATATATATATAATTGTAATTTCACCTTAATTGCAGCAATCCATTTAGTTATTTCTACTTTAGCTGTACTCCTTTTTTCATAAAATTCGACCAATTGTCTAGCTAATCTACTCATTCGTTTTATATGTCCGTAAAACTTAAGTCTTCTTTTTCTCATATCACTATGTATATCTCTGTATTGCTTGATTTCTTGGTTTTCTCGAAGTCGGAATGTTGTTCTATTTATTTTTTCGGGACCTAAGCTTTTTCTTGTGATTTTTCTTTCCTTCTTTTCAATCTCCTCGATGTCTCTCTTTCTATTCAAATTGAGCGTTTCTGACCCATATAGACATTCTGGCTTAATAACTGTGTTGTAGTGTCTCAGATTTGTGTTTTTAGATATACATTTTTTGTTGTAAATATTTTGTGTGAGTTTCAATGCAGTTTTCATTTTTTGACATCTCCCTTATTGGCCGCTTTTTCCAACCCGTTTTCCATGATTATTTC
The DNA here is from genome assembly GCA_031761425.1 of Cosmopolites sordidus. Classification (NCBI taxonomy): domain Eukaryota; kingdom Metazoa; phylum Arthropoda; class Insecta; order Coleoptera; family Curculionidae; genus Cosmopolites; species Cosmopolites sordidus. Next base: position 33,214 of record JARFXV010002690.1, on the reverse strand, counting down.
ACCCAAATATTTGAACTGAGAGACTCGTCTGATGTTACCATATTTTGTTTTTAGAAATGGTGTTCTTAGTCTGTTGCAGATCATGTATTGTGTCTTTTCAAAAAAAATTTGGAGTCCTACCTTTTCTGCTGTTTCTTTTAGGATTTCAATCTGTTTTTATAACTGCCGTTAATATATCTTGAGCCAAAATTGCTAGATCATCAGCAAACGCCAGGCAATCAATTTTGATGTTCGTTCCCTTCTTTTTTTCTAGGACCCAATTAAATAAGAGTGACGGCAGTCCGTCCCCTTGTTTCACTCCAGTTTTAATTTCGAAGGGCTCTGAGTTGTCATCCATGAATTTAACTTTTGTCTTTGTGTTAGTTAGTGTTACTTTAATAATTGCCAACGTTTTCAGATCTAGTCCTTGTTCTTTCAAGATTTGGAATAAAGATTCGCGGTCAATAGAATCATATGCTTTTTTGAAATATACAAATGTACAGACGAGATTTTTATTGCACAGTTTTTGATGTCTTAGGATCAACTTTAAATTCAGGATCTGTTCCGAGCAGGATCTGCTCGATCGAAAACCTGCTTGATATTCACCAATTTTAGGCTCCAACTGTCCCTGTGTTTAAAGACATTGCAGACATTGAGATATAATCTTGTAACAAACTGAGAGAAGAGATATCCCTCTGTAGCGGTTTACGTCCATTCTATCTCCTTTCTTATGCAGTGGATGGATTAGAGCATATTTCCAATCCTCCGGAATCTGTTCGGTTCGCCAAACTCCTAGACTTTTGGTGCACCAGTGGATTTCAAAAGTTCAGCAGTGATTCCATCTTCAACAGAAGCTTTGTTATTTTTAAGTCATTTGATTTGCCTAATTATTTCATCTTCATTCGATGGTAATGAATCTGGGTTTGTTTGTTTAGGGTTTAGTGTTGGTAATATGTTTAAAGACTCAGGACAGTTTAGTAGTTGTTCAAAATATTTGGCAAGTTATTTCCAATTGTCTTGGTTATTTAGAGCTAATTGTCCGTTTTCCTTTGGGGGGCTTGATAGCCTCTTAATTTAGTTTGAAATGTTTTATAAAAATTTCGGGTGTTACTTTTTTGGAAATCTTTTTCTATTTTATTAATTTGATTGTTTTCGTATTTTCTTTTAGTTTGTCTAATTAGTTTCGATGTTTCTTTTCTTACTTCCATAAATTCGACTTTTTGAATGCTTTACTTCGGCTTAATACTGCTTGCTCGCAAACTTCATTCCACCACGGATGTTTTCTACTATTTTGTAAAGGAACAAACTTTAAGGCTGTTTTAATAATTTTTTGCTTCAATTGTTGTCAGTTCTGTGCTGGCTCTTTATCAAGCCCTTCTGTTGGGGTTGGTTTTATTTTCGTAGAGTCGAACTTTGGTATTAGCAGTCTCTTTTAAATAAGTTTTCGAGGTTTTAAGCTAAGTTTGATTCTAGTAAAGTAGTGATCCCTGTCTATGTTAGCTCCTTTCCTGACTTGAATACTCAAAATCTTTTTATAATTGGGGTACGAAATGGCAAGATGACCAATTTGGCATTCACAATGTACGTGTTTGGGCATCTTTTGTTTTGTCTTTTGTTTCATTATCAGGTCTTTTGTTTTGTTATTTTCTTCTTAAAATGGGTTGACATTATTTTAGGATTAAACTGCGAACATAGTTCAACCAATCTTCTACCATTATGGTTAGTCCATTTATAAGCGGGAAAACTGCAGACTTTTTCGTGTACTTTCTTTTTTTCCCTAGTTGGGCGTTGCAAGCACCCAATAGGATTTTTGCATGGTTAGAGGGAATATTAGAAATAGTCTTTTCCAGAATTTCCCAGGACTTATTTACTTTTTCAGGATTCGATTTATTTTCTTCGTTAACTGGGAGGTGTACATTGATTAATGTATAGTTTTTGTTAGCACATTTGAGGGATAGTGTCATAAGTCGATTATTTACTGGATGGACATTAGCTATAGGACCAAGAATGGTTTTTGAGATAGCGAAAGCAACACCGAGATGTGGTGTATTTTTGAGAATTCTTTTGTTTGTTTTACTTTTAAAAAGTCTGTATTTGCCGAAGTCCAAGGTGTTATAATCTGTCAATATGGTTTCTTGCAAAGTTAAAATTTGGATTTTTTGCCGATTCAATGTTCGCCCCTATTCCTGGGCGCAGGAGAGAGTTGATATTTTCCGTTCGAAAGAAAGTTTTTGTTTTCGATTTCAGACGTGGCTCAGAGGTCTCCGACTCCCTCTGAAAGATTTTGCGTTTAAGCCCCAGAATGCGAATGTCGGGTTGTATCAATAAAGCTGGCAGAGAATTGTTTACCTCCTGAGAAAATTTTGTAATTACTAGAACGCTTCACCTTGTACATTCAATTAAAGGTTTGAACCATGACAGTTCAGAAATTAAGACTAGAGGGGTTAGTCGCACCACTGGTGAACAGACATTATACACCCCCCGCGGACCTAGAAACGTACAGTTGATGGTAGAAAACATTTTCAAACGATACGGCTTTGATATGGGTCGAGCTGCTGTCGCTAATACCTCTTAGTCTATCCAAAAAATAATAAACAAATTTACAAGTAAATGTTTTTGCAGCTCTTTTGGCTATCATATGGAGTGCAATGTCAATTAGTGTCATTAGTGTTTATAAAGTTAAACGTTATAAGTGTTTAAAAAGTGATAAAAACCTAGAAACAATTTTCTAAAATATAATGACAAACATTCTGTATAGAATACCTGTAATGGGTAAGTTTTTAAAAAATTAATTAATTTAATTGTAACAACGTTAGAAAAATAACAGTAATAATATTTTCTTAGGTAACAGTTTTCTGATGAAGGTCAAATCATGACCGAAGCGTAAAATAAAAACCAGAAAAACAAAAGAAACCTGAACATGTATCTGTTATTTGTTAAAATTTATACGGGCCAATAAATCCAAGAAAATTAATATATATATATATATATATATATATATATATATATATATATATATATATATATATATATATATATATATATATATATATGTGTGTAGAGTTCTCGTGGATTGGACGGGTGGTGTCAGTATTGGCAGTATTAAAAGAACTTACGATATGCGGATTACACTATACTTCTTGCAAAATCGGCCGAATGAACTGACTTTAATTGCTAGAAACATAAAGGATAATATCAAAATTAAAAATTAACGAGGATGAAACAAAAATAATAATTATTGTCCGTCAAAACAACATGCCATATAGGGCAATTAAAAGTATTAACCCAATTCGTCTGTTTTGGGATTTCAACATCGAATGAAGGCAGTAACATTTATAAGATCAGAAGAAGGTGCGAAACGGCAAGAAATACAATGCAAAATTTGCGGAAGATCTGGAGAGAATATAGAATATTATAGAATATAGCACATAATAAAAAGAAACCGATGGTAAGAAAGGAAATTTTTCCAGTGGTATTACATCCCGCTGAAACATGGACCATTAAAAAACAAGACCTCAAGACCTCAAGCGCATTGAATTTTTTGAACTTTGATGCTGAAGACTGGTACTTTACATTCCATGGACTGCTAGACGAGCAAACGCATCCGTTATTTAAGAAATTAATGATGAATCCACATTCTAAATTATTCATGGACGAATACAAAAATTCTTTGGACATATTGAATGCAGGGATGGCAGTATGGCACGCAACAAACCTCGAAAAAGATGGACAGGCTACATTAAAGACCTAACTGGTTCATCTCTCCAATATGCAATCGAGAAAGCCAGAAATAGAGAGTACTAGCGAGAAGTAGTCCGAAAAGGCCTAAACCAAAAGAGTTTCCATAGGTCGCAACTCTTCTGTAAAGAAGAATACGAAGAAAAATTGTATGGATATTAGCATCGATTAAATGAGGTGGTCTTTTTCTCTTCGAGATATAGCATACCAATTTTATGTTTTAGAGCATTCAAAGCACGTGTTAACTAAGACAAATTTCATGGCTTTTCTCCCATCATGTACCATACATTGACAAAATGTTAGGAGATGTCGGGCCATAGTATCAGATTGAAATACGATAATTCAAAAAACGTCAATCAGCCGATTAAGGTAAGAGAGAACATACTCAACATAAAACATAACCAACGTAATTCTATAATTTTGCCTCTGTCTTTTGTTTCCGTCTCTCATTTCGGGATTCATCATTGAAGACGACTCGATACCATTCAATGGTTCCATCCGCTCCATCCGCTCAATGTTCAAATATAACCCAAGGGGGGTAAGTCACTAATATATATATATATATATATATACTTCATAAAATAAGTCCTACTTTTCAGTATATATGACGCTCAACATAGAGGTTGGTTTGATCTATTTCTTCACTTCGTTGTATATTCACTAGAGATGACTTGCTGCTATTCCACTTTGGAAAATTGTCGATCTCCATTCCCTTGTAATCATTACTCTCGATCCTGAGCGGTCAGAGCTAGCGTGACATGGGGTTGATCAAGTAGCATTCCAAACACGCTTCAGAAACCGTTCTAAGACTGATAAGTAAGCCTTTTCTCTTCTAAGCACAGTTTAGTCCGAAATTGAATTACTGAAAATCAGTACCTGATGATCACAACTCTTAGTCGTCGATATTTAAACCGTTTGTAGGCTCCCGCTGTCCTTCAACCCTTTTTTATCGATCAATTTGGGCACTTTAAAACCCATTTTTTAATATTACTAAAACAAAACAATAACTAAATCGAAACAAGGCTGCAAAAACCACCTACAAATATTTCTCTTAAATGAATTATTTTTTAACTACTGCAAATTTTAGAAAAATAAATAAATAAATAAAACCGAATACTCTTTTCTAGGTATTGCGATTTTTGTTTCAGTATATATATATATATATATTTTCCCAACCAGGACTTTACTTAATTTTTTATTTACTTTATAAATATTTCATAAGGGAAGGTTTTTTGCTAGTCGTGTTTTATAGACGGGGATGTAGCACGAATATCAGTCCGATGCGCTGTGGCCCTTCATTCGGAATATTTTTATAAATAAATTCCCAGAACATATTATGCCAGACATTATTTGTTTGATGATTACAATATAAAAATAATACACATTTTTATAACACACTGATTAATTTTGAACAATACTTGACACAAATACATAAAATAATGCGTAAATTTTTAGAATCTTATAAACTATAAACTGAAAAAGATTTATCACTAAATACCAAATCACTTTTTGCATTTCTCTGTATATTATAGTTTCACATTTTTATTTTCGCGACGCACGTTTCACTAAATATTAACACCATATAAAAAAAAGTTGCCTGATGTCTAGTGGTAAATCATCTTGAGTTTTAGAAGAACAAATGTACATAAACAATGTTTACTCATAATAATATCAGGATAGATAATATAGTAAATTTTCAATTGGGTGATTAGGCAAACAGTAAACCAAACTTTTCACAAATATGCGGAGTCAGCCAAAATTTTTATACACTTTATATAGAAAACATTCTTGCAAAAAATTGAACCATTGTTAGAAATGTCATATTAAAGATTATTTTTATTTTAAAAATAAACCAACAAAAACCATAGGAATATTTTATTATTAGTCAGATTATATTATTATTCTCAAAATTCAATTTATTCAAAATTATTCTTATTAATTATGACTGAAAAAAACAGTATTATTAAAAGAATGTTTATATTTATATATCTTAAATAAAAGTATAATCCACACAGTTTCAACAGATGCAAAACTACAATGTTGTATAGTACAATACTGTGTACTACCATTCATGTCTAAGACAAAGAATCAAAAATTACAGATAACTTTGAAATTTATTGTTAAGAGAGACAACCCTACAATGGACCGTAATGCGTATACTTATAACACGAGAATAATTGCGAAATTGTTGGTAAATCATAAGCTCTTTTATTTAATTCTTAATTTAGTACATATCTAGCAACTCCACATATTTATCTTGATATTTCAAAAACCGAAAATATTTAAGTGAATGTTCATTACATTTAAAACTTTGATGTGTTACGGGAATTATTTATTAATAATAAATAAAAACAAATATTTATCATTGAAAATGGTTTTATAGTTTTTCAAAATATTCCTGGTGATGATCGATACACGTTCGCATATAACATATAACCAATTATCATAGCACTTTTTCCATTCCGACCGAGGTATCTCCAAAACATCCATTTTGAACGCATCAACCTCTTCTTCTGGCCTCGAAAATCGTTGACCACGTAGTCTATTCTTTAGTTAGTTATTCGGTACGATGTGTGAAAGCTCGCGTTGTCGTGGTAAGGAATGATCTTGCGTTGCTGGTTGTTTTTTCTTATTTTTTCAAAGACTTCTGACAAACACATAGTTATATATGATTCAGAATTGACCGTTCTACTAGTGGCACTGTAGCCACATACCCATTTATACCAAAAAAACAGGCTATCAATTGCTTCGAAGTGCTTCTTGCGCGAACAACTTTTGTAGGGTTTGGATTATTTTGAAAGACCCATGAAGTCGACTGTTGTTTACTTTCAGAATCATACGCATAGATCCAAGATTTGTCACCTCTGTAGATGTTAAACAGAGCTTTTGATGCACCACGATTGAATTTTTTGAGCATTTTCTTGCACTAATTAACACGGGCCTTTTTTTGAGCGATTGTCAAATTATGCAGAATCCAACGCGCACAAATCTTTTTCACTGCTAAATGTATACGTAAAATCTTGTTTATGCTTGTTATACTATATATAAACGACCCATCGATCTAAAAATACCATTAATGATGATAGTGGGAGATTCCATTTTTTCTCTGTCTAGATGCGCCATATACATTTTGCAAAGGTAAACCATCCAAGTCTACCAGGTCATTTATCAAAGTACTCTTTTTTTGCTTTTATTTACTTCGACGCTCTGTAAGAGATTTTGTTTTTCAGATTTATTTTCATTATGTAACATTTGAAAATTTTCGTTGAAAGTGTAATTTTCAATCATTAATGGTTAGCATAAGGAAAATTATTTTGTTCCTTAATAAAATTTATTTTATGTTCATTGAGTCTAGTGGAAAAAAATCTTCGCGACCCACATAGACTTTTTGGCCCGAATCAAACTCAATTAATAAACTCCTGATTTATAAAATTTATTTGTTTGACTTTTATTATTTTTAATGAGGCATCCATAATCCCCTATTATTTATATTGAAAACAACATTTTTATTATGTGTTTCTAATAAATACTTAGAAACTATTTGGTAACATTCCCTGCATATGTAATGGTTTTGTTTTATATATTGTTGACAAAATATATAAAATTAATAGTTATATTACAGGATATTTTATTAATTATTTTATCATATTCACATTCAATTCTTTGTTATAATTGACTATTCCATTGACTATGGTATATTTAATAATCTCTGTATAGATAATTTAAATTCTGCAATCTTTTGTGAATGAGGATAACAAAATTTGTTTTATGTAACTAAACCTGTATGAGATCGTTTATGAATAATTGCAAAATCTTGATCTTGTCTTTTCTAGTAATTGTCAAATCTAAAAAGTTATTACCATTATTTTGTTCTTCTTAAACTTAATTTATTGTTCTTATGTAAAGAATGTATGTACGTTAAGAACTGATTTAGTTACCCATAAGTACCTGTAAAGCAAATTAAAATGTCATTAACATATCTGCAACAGTAAACTGGTGGTTTAAACAGCTGATATTAATTGACATAATTTTTTAAGTTATCTATAAAAATTTCAATCAGTATAGGACTTATAGGGTTTCCTATTATCAAATTACCATTCGAAAAGTAAAACGTATTATCAAGTTCAAAATAATTCTGATTCAAAAGTAATTGAAACAAACTGTAAAATTTCTTGTTTTATGGTTCAATTAACTTTATTTTTCAGAAATAATTTGTCAACTAATTCTATTACATTGAATACATTTTTTGGGTAAATTAAAATGTTTTATTTTGTTGATGAGGTCATAGGTATTTAGAATGGTATATTTTGGTTTAAAATTCATATTTTGTAAAATGATCTTAATAAGTTTATTTGATAATTTAATTGAAGGAGTTGCAACAACTAAAACTACCAGTCCAATTGGGTAAATGTCTTTGTGTAACTTTATTAATTATGTGAATTGCATAGGCATATAACGCAGTAGTGCATATTACAAGAGGTTCATTTTCATCCCTACTAAAGTGTGTTGTTGGCAGCGATATTTCGGCCATTCGCTTCTGAATTCAACTCTGTAATGGAAATGTTTCTTTCAGTTACGACTTTATGGCGTAATAATTCTTGCCATTCTTGCTCCGGTAGCATTTTTTGCGATATCCCTTTATTACCTGTATCAGAACAGCAGAATAAAATTTCATTGAATCTAAATGATCAATAAAACCTTTGCATATATTATAAGATAAACAAAAAGTATATGGGACGAAGAATAAAATTTAAAAAATTACATTTAACTTCTTTTCGGGATAAAAAGGACAGGGATAGACATAACAGGAAATACTGAAACAAATAATATAATACGGCGTAAAAAAATATCAATTAAACAATTTAATTAAACAAGTAAAAGAAAGGAAAGAATACAAATATAATTTAGAAACAGAAGTAGAACAGATTTCCTTAGAAAAACATAGATATAACACCGAATAGATGGAGATGTCAAAAGATTCTAAGGGAGAAGAATAGGAAACACTATGAAAACCATATAAATAAAAAAAGAAACACGAAAACTTTATCAAGGAATTGATCAATCAGTTCATTACAAATAATAGGTGGTATAGGAGGAGATACAGAGATAGTTACAAGATGGAAAACATACTTTGAGGAATTGCTTAATTCAGGAAGAAGGATGGAAGTTAAGGAAATGAGGGCTTGAAATGGAAGTTTAAAATAAAGATGTAGAAAACGAAGTTCAGGCGAAGTTCAGACGAAACACAAGGTCACTCAAAGATTACATAAGGGGAGGAATGTTACTACAAAACTATTACATTTAAACTACTGAAAAAAATATAGGTATAAGAAAAAATGTCAGAAAATTGTAGGGGCGGTATACTATACCACATAATATATAAAAAAAAATTGACAAGACCGAATGTGGAAACAATAGAGGCATTTAGCTTATAAAATATTAGCATCTTATATAAAAAGTTTACTGACTATAGAATTGCTTGAAATTATCAGAAAATACCAGTGAAAATACCTTCAAGAATGGAAGATCCGCTGTAGATAAAATGCTATAACTAATAAATTGCAAATAAGAACTAAGAAGAGGTATACACATTTAAAGAAGTAGAGTCATTTACAATGCTACGTAAGATTAAGAATTTAGAAACGAAACAAATGTGTATATGAACTCAGTAAACTAATCAATAGTTAAATACTGTCCACCAGAATAACGCTGCAAATATATGAATCAATTATAAAAACAATTGTAGTGTTTTTAACGAAGCATGAATGTTGAGTGGTACTGAACAGAAAGTAATTTCGATGCGGGAGCAGAAATGTTTAAGACAAATATATAAAGGTAAACAACTAAGGGATAGTTGGAAGATGAGAACGAATAACAAGTTATGAGAACTGAACAAACAACCCGACATAATAGGGAACATAAAAAATAGAGGCTGAGATGGTTAGAACACGTGGCAGGATACTGTGGCAAATTGTGAACAGATGCTCAAGAAACCGTTAGAAAACAGAATTCAATGAGAGGTCAAGAAAACAGAATTCAATGGGAGGTCAATGGGAGAACAAGAAGTCAATGGGAGGTCAATGGGAGAACAAGAAGTCAATGGGAGGTCTAGATTGAGATGAACAAAGTGAGCAGAAATTTAGCATGCTAAAGTATTCCCAATCCTATAGAAATTTAGCGAATATGTTTGGAAGAAGTATTAAAACATCAAGAACCCTAGACAAAAAGGAAAAGCAGGGCTATAAAATAGATGAATATGAATATGGTCCAAAGTTTCAATACCGATATAGCAAAGGATATAAGACAACTAAAAAATAAACAACAGAAATTTAGAGCGGAAGTTAACAAAATCTTAGAAGAAAATAAAAAGTTGAAAGAAGAAAACAAATAATTAAAAAAGGAAGTGCAGGACATAAAAACAAGATAGAGATTATAGATAAAGAAAAAAGGCGAAATAACATAATAGTGCAAGGATTAAATCTATTAACCTATGATGAGAACACATTGAAGAAGGATATGTACGAATTTATGAAATATAATCTTGAAATGGATGTAAGAATTAAGAGTGCCAAAAATTTGGGCAGTAAAGTATGTCTAGTAGAATTAGAAAATGTAGTCATGAAAAACAAAAATAAATTACAACGATTAAAGAATTAAAAGGTTTATATAAATGAGAACATGTCTAAAGAACAAAGGGAGATCCAAAAGAAGATTAGAATCCAAGCAAACAGGAAAAAGGAAGTCGGCAAAAAGGTAAAAATAGGACATAGGAAACTAATAATTGATGAAGCAGGAAGGATTTGGAACGATTCGGAATGGCACTTAGAGAAGGTAAAACAGGACAAGCAACCAACAAGCTCAAAAAACTAAAACTAGAATATGCAAAAATGGAGAATGACATGATTGTGAACCCGTCTACGAGTAAAGGCTTGGAGAGAAGGACAAGGAAGGTAATAAGCAAAGCTAAAACAAAAATGGTAAGGATTGGTACTTGGAACGTGAGAGGCACAAATTCTAAGGGAAGCCTCAAGAATTTATAAATGGAAATGGAAAAGTACGGAATGAAGATATTTGCTGTACAAGAAACAAAGCAGAAAGATAATGCAATCGCAGAACTAAAGACCTCGTTGTTTTATTATAGTGGTTGTGACGATAAAATATTGGGAACCGCATTTCTATGTATGTGAAATGTTTGTGAAATTAGGAACAAGAAGCACCAAAGAAGAAATAATAACGGTATTTGGAGAATCCTCAATAGCGCCGATCATCAGAGCACGGCAAATAGGCTAGCTAGGGCATATAGAAAGGCTACCAGAAAGCAGACTAACAAAAAAGATTTTCAGCAGGGGGAGGGGTGAGGGAAAAATTAATAGGAAAAACCGAAGAGAAAGTGGCTACGGGAGATGGAGGAGGATTTGGTCAGAATGAGTGTGACACAGTTGGAAAAAAGAGCAAGGAATAGAGTGGTTTGGTGGCAGATTGTAAACCAAGCGAAAGGCCTGAAAGGCCTGTATATATATATATATATATATATATATATATATATATATATATATATATATATATATATATATATATATATATATATATATATATATATATATATATATATATATATATATATATATATATATATATATATATATATATATTTATATATATATATATATATATATATATATATATATATATATATATTAGCTGTCCTATATATATGTATTAATCTACCAATATTTCTTAAGTAGATTTTTCCAAAAATCTGAAAATTCTAAGCATGTTTACTCATCAACACATAATTTAAAAGTTTTAATGCCGAAAGTTTGTCATTCACTTTTAATATTACAAAGAAACACAGGCGCCCTCAGAAAAGTGTAGGGCTTACAGTTTTAGTCAATACAATGATCTCCAGGGGTACAATAATCAAGTTTAGCAAGAGCAATGTAATAGGTTGTATGGGTTTATCCACTGTTTTAAGAATACTAGTTTGAGAAAAGTATTTAGATAAAACATTTATATATAAGACCATTTGACCATTTTAACCATCTTCTAAGTACGAGAAGTTATCAAACCCTCCTCAAATTTTATTTTATTAATAAGAAGATTTACAAAATACCTCCATATATAGATTTGTAGTTTTCCATTTCTGGAGTCTCCGATCAGGCAATAGTTAAAGTTTTCTGTTTAATCTACACAATGATTATATATTCCTCAGTTGTTTTTGAAGCCTCAACCTTTTGGGGCGTTAGGTTTCTATGCTAAAAGTTGAATAGTTTTAACTTGTTAAAACTTAGTAGCAATAAAACAGATTTGTTTATTCGGTTAAATTTTTATATGTTATTTATTCTGCCGTTCTTTTTCTTATAAACAACTTAGCAAATATTGTGTTTTACATTGCAAATATTATGTTTTATAATAAAACGACAACATATAACTTTACAAGATATGAATTGAGCAGTAGGCCTTCTTGAAGCTGGTATGCGATAAGTCGCAGTAGCTGAGCGGATAGGTGTTTGACATCAGTCGGCTACAGAGGAATTTTCGGTAAATAGGTAAGTCCGGCTGAACAACATCCAGAACGAGGACGTTGTACAACTGCAGCACCCGATTTGGTTAGAGAGTTACATCGGAAGTATAACTTAACCCTCTATTGCATGAATTATTAAAAGTTTTTAAAATTGCTAAAAAAAATTAAAAGGCTATAATTTCGAACTAAGAATCACATATTATAGGATACTCTAGAAAAAAAACTTAACAAATTGACAGATTTTTGACATTTTATTTTGTATTCCCAAATGGGCACACTATGCAATCAAACATATATTTTGTATACAAAAAAAACGTTAACAATATTTACTCATTCAGTATTTCTTGTGTATGAAGCTGCACGAAACAGTTTTTGGATAAAGTACAGCACAAGTGGATGCCGCACTTCTTGCAACTCACCCGCGACTTGCTTTTGCAGCCCAATAGCTTGCATCGTTCACGTTCTTTGGTCCAATTCGGCCAGTGGCCAACGCTATCATTTTGTATATATTTATTTGGTCGTTTTCCAAGCATCTTCTCTTCCGAGGTAACTCTACAGAACCAAAAGATGGCCGACCTCTCTTGTTGGACCCGCGAATCCCAATGTTACATAGCTGCTCAGCCAGAACGGTTTTGAACTGCAAGAGGGGGATAATTTTTTCTTTTTCGCCAAGTTGTGTTTTTATCCTTCGATCCAAAAGCCAGCAATTGATGGTAACACAGTTCAATAAATGGTAAAATATCCTGTGATACCATTTTCTGCTTTTTAGTTTTATTGGGTAAAGCCCTATTAGGGAGTCCTGCAGGTCAACACCGCCCATGTGATGGTTGTACTGCTTCACTATGTCAGGACAATCGATTTCTTTTTTGGTATTCTCTGACTTGAAAAATCTGTTTACGTTCAAAATGGGTCTGGTTCCACAATAGTCCGAAGTAAGGGTCACAATTTTGTTATCATACCACTGTACAGAATGAATATCTATTCCGTCAAAACTAGTTGTCACCTCATGAATCGAACCTCTTTCCAACTTTTTCATCTCCTTTTCTGACACACCTTTATAGTTTGACAGTCGATTTGTACGTATTGTTGCCACCGAATGAATTTTGCGTTTCGATAAGTACGATACCAAAGGCAACGAAGAAAAATAATTATCATAAAATATTTTATAATGGATGCCTGATGGTATGGATTTACACAAACGAAATACAATATTCCTGGCAGATCCAAAGTCTGGATCATTATCATCCACTGTAAAACCTCGTTTTCCAGCGAAGAGCTCAAAATTATAGGAAAAGCCGGACACTCCAGAGAGAACCCACATTTTATATCCCCATTTGCGGGGTTTCTTAGGATTATACGTTTTTATGCTTATTCTACCTTTGAAGGGGATTATCTGCTCATCACACGAGATATTTTCTTCCAAAGGAATAGATATACAGGTTTTTCGGATTTGTTCTATGACAGGCATTATTTTATCTAAACTATTTGTGGATTCAGTGTTGTCATTGAAGTGCAACAAACTTTTGAGCAGTTCAAAACGGTTCACTGTCATGACATCTGCAACTTGTGGAATTCTTGTTTTAGGAGACCAATAACGTCGAGTTGAAGGCTGCTTGATAAGTGACATCCAGAGTATAACACCAAAAAAACGTTGAATTTCTTGTACACTTGTAGTAAGTGGTTTGCTTGGTTTTTTTGGACGCTATAAATACAAGTTTATTTTACAATTCGTGTAACAAAATCTTCAGTAAAAAAATGTCTAAAAAGTTTGTATGGAGAATTTAGTTTCAAAATTTCATCTGGAAGTAGTTCGTTTCCTTGAAATTTTACACTATCGTCATTTTTTTCTGTTACAGATTTCTTCCATTTTTGAATTGGTTTTTTTTTCTGTCTTTTATTTTGCACATTTGTTTGCGGCACAAGTTGTCTAAGAGGAATACTGTCTTCTTCATCACTCTCACTGGCAGCAATTTCAACGTCAGGAAGTTGATCTCTGTCCACTAGTACCTCTTCATTAGGAGATTCATCGTCTGAGAGTTCACTGTCCTCGCTATCAGAAGGTATGGCTCGCAATTTGACATTGGCAGCTTTAGATAACCCATAAAATTTCTTAGAATCCATTACCTGTAAAAAAACGATCTATGTAAAAATTTTGTTCTCGGTGTACATGGTGTCCCCAAGCGGGAACATATTCTATTTACGGCAAAACTCAGATTATCTTACTAGAATCATATATCCCAACGATGTAATCTTATTTCTACAAGCTTAGAGCAAACTAATAAATTTTTTTCAAATTAAAACTTACCATTATTACTTGTGAAAAACCGAAAACATACCAGCGTACACGTGTATCTTACGAACAAAACCAATTTACTGCGCTGTAATCCGACCGGCTGGTAAAATTTCATGAACTGACAAAAAGGTATGAAACCAATCTTACACATCTAGCGTATAATATTCTTGCGACGTGTTTCCAAAGCGGAATAGCATGCATAAGGGTTACAAAGTTTTACGCAGTCGGCCGCATTTAGAATTTAAAGTTTGTGTGCCCAATTGGGAACATTATGCAATAGAGGGTTAATTATTAGTCGAGATACTATAAGAAATTGTTTCCATAAAGCCAATCTCTAAGCTCGACGACCGCTCAGATGCCCATTTTTCTCAAGAGGCAATCACGGCGCAAGATTAGACGCATCGAGAATTTCAGAATAAGGATGAAACTTTTTTTAATCTAATTTGTCGGTCTGGCGTTATTTAGTGACTTACCAACACCGACAAACACATACAAATACGCACACAAACATCCATGCCCACACCAGGATTCAAACCCGGAACCATTGGATCGCCAGGCGGGTGGCTAACCCACCAGACCACCGCGGTTGGCGGGGTGAAACTGCTGGGTCCACAATTTTGTTCGATGATGAATCCAGATTTGCAATTCATCCCGCTACTCGTCTAATAAGAGCGTGGAGACGATCCGCAGATATGGAACGTTTAAGGCACGTCCAAGAGGTGCATGTGGAAACAACAGGTGTATGTAGCTTATAAAATCTTAGCATCTTATATAAAATGTTTACTGACTATAGAAATACTTGAAATTATCGGAAAATAACAAAGAAAATATCTTCAAGAATGGAAGATCGATTGAAGGCAAAATGCTATATTTTTTTTAATAATAAATTGTAAATAAGAAATAAGGAGAAATATATAAGGAGAGGTATATAAGGAGAGGTATACATAATTTAATTCTTAGCCAAGATACGCCAAGATACGATTATTAGCCACGATAAGATAAGAAATCGTCTCCATTAAGTCAATTTCTAAGCTCGACGACTGCTCAGATGCCCATTTTTCTCAAGAGGCAATCGCGGAGCAATATTAAGAAGCATTGAGAATTTCAGAATTGGAATGAAACTGCTTGGTCCACAATTTTGTTCTATGATAAATCCAGATGTGCATGTCATCCCGATTCTCGTCTAATAAGAGCGTGAAGATGATCCCAAGGTTTGGAGCGTTTGAGGCACGTCCAAGAAGTGCATACTTACAGTAGCAGTAATATTATGGTATGGGGTGGAATAAATATAGTGGGAGGGCGTAGAAGAAAATAGGGCTATCGAAGATTTTTTGTTGCTTTCCCCTTCCTTCTTTTCACTTTTCGTGCTACTGAAACCCCATACCAGAAAAATGACGTAAAGGTAAGAAACTGAACGGAAATACAATATGATGTTTTACTCTGAAAAATTATTTACTGGGATCGCCCTCCCTCACGCTGCCACTGAATTAAATGTATGCCTAACTAAAAAAGATAAAATTATTTATTGATGTTTAAATCTATTTTTAATTACATAAAAAATGCTTTATTTTGTTACATTATTAGACAATAGAGATAACACCATATATAATTATTTTTCAAAATATATATACTGTTGTGAATAATATACCAACATTTATAAAACATCCGTAAACTTTTCTTGTATGTATATTAACATATATATATATATATATATATATATATATATATATATATATATATATATATATATACAATTTTGGTAAAATTGTATTCAAAATGCCTCAAAGATCAAAAAATACCCAGTTTATGGAAAAATGCTGAAGTGATTCTTCTTCATAAGAAATGAACAATGGAATATTTAAAAAACTACCGCCCAATAAGCCTTCTATCAGTAATGTATAAAGTTTTTACCAAGATAATACCCAGACGAATACTAAGAACACTGAATGACGTACAACCAAGAGAACAAGCAGGATTCAGAAGCGGATTCAATACAATGGATCATATTCAGGTTGTCAACAGGCCATAGAGAGGCACATAGAATACATCATGCCACTCTGCTTGGCTTTTATTAACTATGAAAAGGCATTTGACTCAATAACAACGCAAGCCATAATAGATGCATTGCTTAACCAGGGGATAGACAGAACCTATATAAACCTACTGCGATCTATGTATGAGGAAGCTACAGCTACAGTGCACATGGATGACCTTGAAGTCAAAAATCAACGTAGAATGGGGTATACGGCAAGGTGACTCAATATCGCCTGTTCTTTTCTCACCATGCCTGAAAGAGGTAATCCGTTGTCTGTATTGGGAACACGACTCCCCTCACAAAACCCAGATGAGCGACAAAAACACATACAAGAACTTCAAAGGGTATGAGAAGCATTTAGTTTGAAAATAAACCTAAAAAAGGTTTAAGGTTTTAAAAAACCTAAATCAGGTTATGTTCAACAAATTTGCTGTCAACAGAAGAATATCTATTTTAGGAGGCGATTTGGAGGTTGTGGACCACTACATATACCTTGGGTAAAGGATTTCAATCGAGGTGATACTGGCCGGGAAGTGGAACGGCGTGTTAAGTGTCGGTGGCAGGCATTTGACAGGCTCAATATAGTGTTTAAGAGCAAACTCTTACTTTGTCTGAAGAGAGAGGTCTTTAATCAGTGCGTACTGCCTGTTGACATAGGGAGTGAAACATGGACACTCACATCACAATCAGTTCAAAAGCTTCGGGTAGCACAGAGGGGAATGGAAATGTGTATGCTTGGTATTACAAAGTGGAACATAAAGACCTGCATATGGATCAGAGACAAACGAGGGTTTGTGACATCATTGGAAGGGTGAAATAATTGAAATTGAAGTGGGCAGGCTATATAGCGAGGCGATACAAATGTACCAAAGCAATCCTGGAATGGATACCGCTTGATCATAAACGCCCACGAAGAAGCAGAACTACCACTGATTCACTGACTACTAAATACTGATACTAAAATATACAAATAACCCCGCTTACAGACTTGAAATTTAGCAGGAATTCTCCTTATACTTCATGAAAATTGATCAAGAACTGTAAATGCAAAAATTAACGCGTAAACAAGGTTACTGATCATTATATGTTGTTTTAGCTGTAATATTTAATTATTAAGCCCGCCGCGATGGTCTGGTGGGTTGGTCACCTGCTTGGCAATCCAAAGGTAGCTGATTCGATTCCAGCGCTCGGATGGGTGTTTTTCTTTATTTCTTCTGTCCGTCTTACTTCCTACCCTACACACACATTTATATACATTCACATTACACACACACGTACGCCCACACATATCTACACCTAAATGTCTGTGATTGTTTATAGGCAAGAGTGTAAAATTCGACAACGAATTACCCCTCAGTCACGCCAGTTAAAGGCTGGGTAAGGCCTTCTGAAAAATGTTCTACGTTAGTCACTCGCCAGTCGCTAGGCTTCGTGGTAGACTTATGGGTGGTATCTAACCAAGGGTTTATAGCTTGAAGAGGGTACTGGCCTGGGTTTGTCCGTTAGCCGTGGTTCGGAATACACGTTAAGCTGCAGGTCCAGTCGCTAAATAGCTAAGATGCTGATGCGCCTCTAACCGTCAACCCTTTCATTTCCTTTTTAATTATTAAATATTTATAATTGACTTTTAGTGGTTTCTTTAGTTTTTAATGAATGCAGATTATTATGAGAAAAATGAGAACTTAATAAAAATTCCATGATCGACGTATGTGACAGTTTAAATTCATCTGTCAATATAATTTTTTAAAAGTGATGCAGTCTAACAATACGACCACAAAATTATATTTGTCGATTATTTCTAATTCAACTAAGGCATTATTTATTTATATATCTGGTAAAATTATTGTTTCCAATAATTTTGTTCGTATTTGAAATTTTGGTGAGTTTTTTTTTTATTTTTGTTAATCTTACTGATATTATATGTGTGAAAGTATGTTTTTTTGAATGTTTGTCCTTCAATCACCCTCGAGACATGGAAAGATTCTAATGAAATTTGGCATAGAAGGCGATTATTTCGTGGAATAGGACATAGGATACTTTTTATAACTCTATTAGTTCCGGCGAGGGTTTACATCGATACGTATGTAAAGGACATATTTGTTGACCTTGACATATTTTCTTAATTGTTTACCTTCAAATTAAAATGTTAAATAGTGTATATAATGACATAATTAAATGATAAATTAACATTTTATTTTTTTGTACCTAAAATCATTAAAAGAGAACAAAAACCAAAACTATTAGCTTAAAAAAAATTATATAATATGTCAAAATCAACTAGTAATGTATAATTAATACTATAACGTAAATATACTATATTAAAATATTATAAAAAGGTATCTTTAAAAATATAAATTTTATATTACGCATAGGAATAATATATATAAAATTGTTTTAACAAAATAAAAAAAATGTTATTATTGCAATTGACCGAAACCCCAAAAAAAAAAATTATTTTAAACGGTCATATATATATATATATATCCTGTATATATATATATATATATATATATATATATATATATATATATATATATATATATATATATATATATATATATATATATATATATATTAGCTGTCCTGGCAGACGTTGTTCTGCCCTTTTCGGTATATAAATAATGAAAATGTTGAGTTAATTAACGCAATAACACAGAAATGATGTTCAAATGTCATTGTGAAAATATGAATCACTTCATTTTATAAATCTTGAAATTGTTAATAACTTGACTACAGCGCCACCTATCGGTTCCTAGCATAGCTATACACCATTAGCACTATTTTTTATTTTACATAATTTGACAAATATTAAAATTAGAAATAAAAAATGTTATGTCAGAGTTCTTTATTGGAGTAGGACAGTAGATCGACAGGATAAAAAAAAACTAATATAGTAGCAGTAGGCTTTGGAAATGAAACAATGATTGAGTTATTTGAAAGCAGATTATTGTGTTGTCATTGTGTTATTTGAAAGCTGCTGTATTTGACTGTGTATAAAAATAAAGTACTAGTCTATTACTTCAAATAAAAAGATGGCCTATGTCAGGTTTTAAAAAAATTACACTGTAAATATCTTTCACTCATCACTCCACGTGGAGCCCTGTTCGTCTCTGTTCCGCCGCCAACATTGCATCGGCAGGTATCTTCCGGAACCGGTTTCTAGCCTTTCAGCCGTCATCAGCTGTGCTCAAGTCGAACACAAGATATCTCTGTCAATTACTTTTGATCGAGAGACTTGAACACTTGAAAATGATCAGTGTCATTTCGTCGAAACGTTGCAAAAATCCAAGTGCTTACGAAGAAATAACATCAAAACACTATACCATTCTTTATTCTTCAAGATATAATACAAATTATATTTATTATATACAAAAACAAATTTATTATATACAAAAACAAACATGTTATTACATTATGCGGAAATATTTGATAATATAGTTTTTGACCACTTAACTATTTGTTATGGTAAAAAGTCTTATCAAATATACTTCCTAGATAAAATTCCGTTGCAATTTTTGAATGTCATATTTATAAGGCAACACAAACCAAACATGGATAAACCAAAGGATAAAATCAAAAGTTTTTCAATAAGCATGATAATATTTCTACATTTCCTTCATATTAGTTATTTTTTGTTTTTGTTGAAAAATATAAAAGGTTGGAAAGCTACCGATGGATTTTTTTTGCTTGAGTGGCAATTCCTTTAACTCAATGAAGGAGAAATATACACTGAACTACGTCATGTATATCATATCACGGAAATTGTTTTTCCCAATATAAAGAAACCGTCCTATATTGCCAGGAATTCAAATAAATTCCTATCCTAAAATTTAAATTAACATTGCAGGGCGTATGTTCTTTTTAGGAATTTGGTATGCCGAATTTGAAATATAACAATTTGTTGAGGAAGCTCTCATATATAAATACCGTGAAAAAAAATCAGTGGTTTCTTTTTCAACATAATAAAATAGACAATCAATTCTTTTATTTGAATCTTCGATGCAAAACATTAAATTCGCAGAGATTTAGATAACATGGTTAGCGAATTGCGCGTCAAGAATTAAAAAAAATGGTATTTGGTAATGTATTCAAAATAATTATCGATTTTTTTACTTTATTTTAAAACTTTATTATAAATAATATTGATAATCGATGCGAAAAACGCCCGTAAAAATAATCCGATCAATTGCGGATTATTTTTACTCCAAATGCGACAATTTTGATTATTAATACTGGCTTACATTTAAGCAAAAATCAGCTTCGTTGTTGAATAAAATTTTGCGATTAATTTCTGGGTCAAGTTGTAATTAATTTTGAACCCATTCAGTGAACGTATGACTCAAACGATGGTCTCACGGTTTGAGTTCTTGGATAAGCTGGATCTTGTAAGGTTTTTCTGTCTTGTTTTTGTTTTAGTATTGAGCATCGTGTAATGCGTTGGGAATTGATCAATAATTCGGCGAATACCTTGCTCGGTTGGGCGAGGTATTTATGTGCACCATAAAATTCATGAAGTTTGGTGTACAGAACACTATTTTTGATAATAAATTTCGACAATTTGCAAGCGTTGCTCTAATATTAAACGTTCCATGATGATTTGCTAGACTATACTGAATAATTTTGATACTAGAAGCACCCAAACTCACAGTTCGTTTGAAAGTGATCCCTAGTGGAAGATCGGACACACTAAACAAATCACCATTTATAACTATTTCCAAGATGACTGATAATCGATAACCACATTCAACAGGGATAGGTGCTTATGGTTCTTATTTGGTGATTGCATTCACAGCGCGCCACAAGACGAATAGCTGAGAATAATACTTAGAATTATATTGGACCTGCAATCAAGCTCTGCTTTAGTAATGAGTCTAAATTTTGTTTAGATGGTCATGACAAACAATTTCGGTTTAAAATTCACAATTCAATTTTCGTATTAGAATGGCATATAGCTATTAGTCCAAGAATTATAATATGAGAAGCTGTATATTTAGAAAACAGGCCACTTCTACTAACCATCGAAGGAAACTTAAATACAGCTCGTATTGTAAATGAAATTTTATCGCTTATTTTAGACCGCATCTGTAAGCTTGTACAAATCTCATATTTTAGTAAAACAATGTCAGACTGCATCTAACTCGTCAAATAGTGCGGTTTTTTAGATGAGTATTTGATAGCGATGGCCGGCGAGATTTATTACCCATAGAACATAGAACAGTATTGATCGAATTCTTGAGTGACTGCGCAGGCTGCCAGTAACATTAAATGAACTTGAAGGATGTGTCTAACGCTTGGCATACTTTGCCATCAAAAGATAGAGGTTACCTAAATCGGCCCATGTATCGCAGAGTAAGAGAATGTTATAATAACCGTGGTGGACCTTCACATTAATTTTTCTATACCCAATATGAGAAGAATTTCTTGATAGTTATATTGTTTTATACTTTCGTCATGGTGTACACAAAAATCACAAAACACATCCAGTAAAACATATATTTTAAAATGTTGCATTTTTGTTTATTCTCTAGTAAATTTAGGATAACTTAGTGGAATATATATAGCTTTTTCTGTTATATTTATATCTGGCTAAAAATAGACAAAAATTTATAGACAAAAATTTAAATTTGATAGCTGAACTAAATATTTAATATACGTATAATTTACAATAAATTATAAAATTTATAATAATAAATTATAAATTTCTGAACTTAAAACTATTGGTTCAACATTTCGATCGAAGACTTGAATTTTGTAACTGGGCAATAGAAAAAAATCGAGAAGAACCTAACTTTTTCAAATATATTTTCTTCACAGATTCACTACTACAGCGGTGAATATCCTAGATTCGTTATACCTTTAGATTATCAGCAAATCAGGTGGCATCAAATGCCACCCACCACAATAAAGGACATGCAAATTAGAATAAGAAATGTGTTTAGGGATATTAATGAGGCAGTGCTCATTACAATCAATAGTTCTTTTGCAGATAGGCTTAGACTTTGTATTACACAAAATGGTAGACATAATGAACATTTAATTAAATGATAGTAGTGACTTCTTCTTTATAAGTCTTTGAACTTTAACTGTCTTACTAAAAACTAAATATTTATGACATTTTGTTTACTATAACAATAAGTTTTGTTACTCTATAATAATTGTCTAATCGAAAATTAGACATGTTAAGGCCTAAATTCTAAATTCTAGTTTAATAATAACATTAAGCATAAGGTCAATTTCATTAAAAACGAAATATTAAAAACAAAAGTGTACAAACATCTCGGAAATGTTTAGATTTTTTTTTAAATAACAAAACTATTTAGTTCTACAATTCTTATACTTTTTCTCTTTTAGAGCGTACCTACCTATTAAGTAAATTAATATGATAATATACTTAATTAATACTAAACTAAAAATGCTACTTAATAATATACTAAAATTCCTCTGAGTAATAATTCAGTGGAAAGAAGAATAGATGAAATAATTAAAGACTTTGAATTATTAATATACGATTACTTAGACTTGCACATTTTCCTAATTAGTTATCAAGAGTTATTTGCTAAAAAAAAAAATAAATTTTAGTTTAAAAAACTAAAAACACAAAAACACAAAAACACAAAAAAAAAACAAAAAGTAAAAAATAATGTTTAGTATAAGAATAAAGTGATGAACGGGAAAATTAATGTCATTTGAAAAAAGCGTGGGCTGCTTGATGTCAGTTGTTATAATTATTCCATCTGTACTGTTTCTATATAGTTAGTATAAAAATATAGTACAAAGCACCCCACACTTTTTTACAATGTCACATTAATTTTCTCGTTCGTCACTATATCCTTAAACTAAAAAATTTTTTTGCATTTTAGTTCGGCTTGCCATTAAAGCATGTCTTTTTAGTTTTTTTAAACTATAATTTATTTTTCATTTTTCATGTTTATGTTAGTTGATGCTATAAAAGCATGTTTATTAGTTTTCTAAACTATTATTTATTTTTCGTCACTACCTACACGTGGCGGGAGTGGGTAATTTACTGCCTTCCTTGCGCGTTGTAACCGTGTCTCAGGCTCCCTCTCCAAAAGCAAATCCTTGGTCCTCACGATGATGGGACAGGATAATGGGACGAACTTAAATGTTAATTTTATATACATAAATAATAGTTTAAAAAATTAAAAAACACGCTTTTATATCAGATCGGACTAAAAAATGAAAAATAATTTTTAGTTTGAGAATATAGTGACGAACGAGAAAATTAATTCTTCTTCTTCTTGTCCTGGAGGTTAAGTTGACCCGAAGGCCCTGACTTGTATTCACTGAATTTTTTCGGACGTCACGACAATGTCGCTTGTTCGAAGGGTTTTAGCTGCCGTCCTTTAGGCATGGAGGTGATGACCGAAGAGGATGGTCATACTGGGGCAACGGCCGGCAATGAAGCTGCCGTGGCTCTGATTAGCGGATTGTCCGAAAGGGACGCCGTCGCTAGGAATTTGTCCAGCAGTCTGGACAGGAATGTCTGAATCTCTGGTGTGTCAGTTTCCCGATGGATTTGCGCATTCCTTACAAACCATGGGGCACCTACTAATGTGCGAAGAGCACGTGACTGGAACGATTGCAGAATTGCAATCGACGTTGGGGGGAGGTACGGGAACCAGGCCTGAGATCCGTAGGTGAGGACGGATCGGACCATGATTTTATACAGGGTTATTCGGATGTTCAGCGAGAGCTTACTTTTGCCGTTCATTAGGGGGTAAAGCAGACAAGCCATGGCTCTTGCTTTCCCGGTTACCTTCTTTAGGTGCGGCACCCACGTGAGGGCCTAGAAAATTAATGTGTCATTGTAAAAAAGCGTGGGACCATATTTTCATACTAACTCTACTTATAGAAACGATACTGACGGAATATCTATAACAACTGACATCAAGCACCCCACGCTTTTTTCATAATGACACATTAATTTCCTCGTTCATCACTTTATTCTTATACTAAATATTATTTTTTACTTTTTATTTTTTTCCATTAAAGCGTGTTTTTTAGTTTTTTAAAGTATAATTTATTTTTTTTAGCAAATAACTCTTGATAACAAGTTGATTTAACGAGTTGAATGGAAAATATGCAAGTCTTTAAGTAATCGTCAACGTCTTTAGTAATTTTTTTCTATTCTTCTTTGAACTGAATTATTACTCAGAGGAATTTTAGTATGTTATTAAGTAGTATTTTTAGTTTAGTATTAATTAAGTATTAATATAATTATATTATGTATATTATTAATTAAGTTAATTAATATTATTATATTAATTAACACTAATAGGTAGGTAGGCCACGGCCCCCGCCTCTTTCACTGTCTTAATGCCTTCAATTTGCATTTGGATCCGCTACCGCCCCCATAGAAGGCTCCAGCTCCACTCGCGATACCGCGCCCTTTGGGTACCTATGATATACATGCACAAACGTATTCTCTCTACAATTCAATGACGTATACTTATCTTCTTGGGACATGTCAGCTATACTAGTGGGATGAGACAACCATTGAGACATTCAGATTTATATTAGGTCAATACGGTGCGGATTATTTCTTCTCGAAATATCATCAAAAAAATCATAAATTGTGAATTTGTCACACTTTAGGCCACCAACTCAAAAAGATTTTTTTATTCAGTGGTTGGTCTTTTGCAAGAAATTCGTAATACCACACAACGATAATCAAAAATAAGGGCCATATTTTAATTTTCGACTTATTTTAAGGAGTTCTCTTAAATATTCATTTAATTGTTCCATCCCTTACAGGTCATGTTTATAGTCTATCGAATCTCTAGCAAGCATATAGAGAAAGAATGGAAAAAATACCCCCATTTTTTGACCACCATAAAAACAGAAGGATCACATTTTCAACAGTTTAGATTTTTTTAGGATATTTTTTTTATATTTCAGGTCTGGGTGATTACGCCAGTTAAAGTTTTGTTAAGATTCAATCTCATTAGCAAATCTTTTAAATTTTGTCTTTAAAACAATATAAACCGATATGAAAAACAATAAAATTCAAGCCGTTGTAATGATCATAAACATCGTCACCGATCGTCCTCGATGTGCTGGCATATTTTTTGTTTATCTTGGAAAATACAAAGAGTCGGCTATCGAGAATTTTATTCCTTGCCTCGGTGGCAATCCTTTTCTACAAAGGGCGAGAGTACACGGTCCTCGTCATGTATATCATATCTTGGAAATTGATTTTCCTTAGTAGAAAGCACTTTCTTGCCCTGAATAAGAAACCGTCCTTTATTGCCGTAATATTCGACTTTCTATTCGATACGGGAATTCAAATACGCGCCGGTTTTCGAACGTATATAACTACAAAACACGCAAGGTTACATTAGAGTTTTTCTATTTTAGGAATATATGTCCTCGCAAATGAAATGTTCAGTAAAGCAAGCAAAGTCAACAGCATCGAACTTAAATATAACACAAAAAATTCCCAAAAGGATATTAACGACATTGTCCTGT
Organism: Cosmopolites sordidus; assembly: GCA_031761425.1. NCBI lineage: Eukaryota > Metazoa > Arthropoda > Insecta > Coleoptera > Curculionidae > Cosmopolites > Cosmopolites sordidus. The sequence continues at coordinate 7,156 of JARFXV010002690.1, read as the reverse complement.
TAACTCAAAGTAAATTTTCATACAATTCTGAAACACTTTTTTGCAATACGTTGACGTACATTTCGCTAACCTTATTGGCATCATCAATATATGGCTAAATGTAATTTTAATATTTAATCATACCATACACATTGTTGGTAACGAACTATGTAATTATCATGAACTGCAGAGTTAGAATATTGAAAAGTGGCCTATATGGTATAGGTTCCATAATCCGGTTAATTTTTTATTACCATGAAAGAAGTAATAACTTTTCGACCAATGCTATCCCGTACAATCTATCCTATCCAGTACATAGAATACAATACTATTCTGTATTCTATCGAGTGTCGCGATCACAGTCTCTTCTTAAAGTTGGACTGTTTGACAAGCCCGATTTAGGAGGTCTAGCGTTATCTTACTAAAGGACAAACTTGCAAATACGGCCTAACGACGAGGCTGTAACTTCTCGGTTACATAATAGAGTGCCTTCTAACTTCTACTAGTTAATAGAGATAAACTGCTTCTGAAACATATAGCGTATATACCATTCCTGTAGTGATAGCTGTATGTCGTTCTAATACGAACGCTATATATCGCCGTTTATCTTGAAACCATTAAAGTAAATAGAGTTCTATTCCAAGGTCCATTCAATTCTAGCTCAGCACCGTTGCTATTACATATGCACAACCAAAACTTACTGCTGCAGCATATCTATAAGATGTAATACCATACTATTGATATTATGTACCGTTTTGGTGCACATGTATTATTTAAGTATTATATAATATCTGAATGATTGTGGCGTGTTCATATATTTTTTCTCCTTTATTTGGGTTTTTCGCCACTGTCTAAAACTCAAAAAATATCAAAAATACCTGTCCTTATTTAAAGAAAGAATCACTGGGTAAAAACAAAAAACCAAACGGAGACAAATTTCTCAGTGATTCTTTTTTGTAATAAATTTGCCTAACGAAACAAAAAACAATAATGTTGTCAATGTAAGTATCGTTGACATACAAAAAAATATATTTACTTTCATTCGTTACTGTATATATTACAAATTAATATAATTTATTTTTTAGTTCAGTTTTGAAAACGGGGGGAGATTACCCTCCGAAACGTTAACGTTAAAAGTTTGTAATTTTTTTTATAACATTTTTATATCTTTAAAATTTTGTTCGTTAGGCAAATTTATTACAAAAAAGAATCACTGAGAAATTTGTCTCCGTTTGTTTTTTTGTTTTTACCCAGTGATTCTTTCTTTAAATAAGAACAGGTATTTTTGATATTTTTTGAGTTTTAGACAGTGGCGAAAAATCCAAATAAAGGAGAAAAAATACATGTATTATTTCCTGGATATCGTCTCGTAATATTATGGTTTTAGCAAACCAGTCATTCTTCAGGACCATAAACCAGTATCGTCTGAAGACGTAATAACAACTAAATTATCATTCAGTTATGTATTACTTTTCTTCATCCAATAATCCGAAATTTAGTCTGTATAAGTACCCTTTAAATAAAACAGCTCCTCATCGCTGAAGTTGCTTTTTCTTAGAAAAGACACGAGGTTTGGTTGACGAACAATTTAATCTAGGTAGCTATAGTAGTTTCTGAAACGTGAGGACGAAAAATAATGCTCTCAGATATCTACTAAAATACCTACTAGAAAACTGCTATTTAGAGTTGATTGAAATTGATAAATTATATTTCATATATTTTTCAAATGTGTTGCAAATTATAACGAATTTGTCTACTATATAATAGAACTTAAAGTGTTTACCCCGTTCTGTTTTTAGCTATGTTTATGCCTGTTTATGTTTTATGTGCTTTAAACAATTAATTTTTGAATAAAATAGAATCGGTTGTGGAATATTACTACAGTGTGATTTTAATGTGCATATACATATATATTAGAGTTAGTTTAAATATGAACAAAATGGTTCCATGTTTGAGGAAAAAAAATGTATATAAAAAACACATATCATCACCACACCTTGTCGAATAGGAGATCTCATTTAATATGTAAATTGAAGTGACATTGGGCATGGTTAGTACTTAGATGGGAACCCGGCATGTATATGCACATATGTCCAAAAGTTTGGAATATTCAAGCATTTCACTTTTTTATTGATATTAAGTTTTTCTTTTACTCGTTTGCGTAATCATTATTTTATTATAACTCAATGTACTAATTGCCTTCAAAAGTAATTAAAAAATAAAAAGAACAACTTTCAATAAAACTAATAAGCAATAGTTCCTCCATAGCTCTGTATGCAGGCGATTTGGCATGCTGACGATTAATTGATCAATTTGGGCTTGTGGAATTCTGTCCCATGCTTCACGAGCAGCAGCATCTTTTAATTCTCGCAGGGTAAGAGGAGGATCGTTTTTTATGCGTGTTTTCAGAATGTCCCAAGCATGTTCAATGACATTCATGTCAGAGGAATTTCCTGACCATCCTAACGTGGTTATTAAAATTTTGTACTACTGCTGTTCGATGAGGAGGTGCGCTGTCATCCATCGAAACAATTTCGTCGCCCGTTGCGCCTCAGAATAGGTGCACAATAGGATTTAAAACTTTCTCGATGTGTCCCTGACCCCTTATAATACCACCCCAAAACATCACGCTCCCACCTTTAAATGGATACGTGGTTGAGGTATCTCTAGTCGGGCTTGTCAACATGGAGCTCTCCAAACTAATGTTCTTTGAGAATCAGAAACCAAGCCAATTCTCATCTCATCGGAAAATATTACGTTATTCCAGTTAGGACTATAATCCACCATTTCTCGAGCCCATTGCTCCAATCTTACATTTTTTTTTTGTTGAAGAGTTAGTTTGGGAACACGTAAAGGTTTTCTGCGATACAAATTTACCGCTTCCAGTCTGCCTGTTATCGTCTGTCGTAAAATATTTACCCCTTCAGTCTTAACAAACTTCCTTGATTTATCTCTAGTAGATTCCAGATGATTTCTTTAAGCTATCATTGATATCTGCCGATCTTGTGCAGCTGTTGTACATCGTTTTCTACCACTTCTCTGGCGATCCTTTAAGTAATTTTTTATGAATTTTTGATACAGCACTTTGGGAAACATCTACAATTGGGCTGTTGAACATTTTTGTTTATTATTGATTGATTTGTCCGTTACTTTGTGATAGTTTATTGAGGAAACATAATTTGCAAATAGCGTTTAAAACCACCCAGTCAACGAGTAAATTAATTTTTAATGCCAAAGATAAAACATCAGCAAATACAAAATCTGGAGTTTATATGTTAAGTTGCAACGAGTGCAGTAGCTGCTATGTTGGACAAACCGGCAGAAATTTTCAAACCAGATACAAAGAACACAAATCTGCATACATATTAAAGAAACAACACTCTAATTTTGCGAACCATTTCCTAGATACCGGACATACATTTCCCGAGATTACAAATTTGAAAATTTTACATACAGCGCCCAAAAGCAAAAAATTAAACATTTTAGAAGCTATTGAAATTTATAAATATAATAAAGATCCGTCTAGACCTATTAAACGATCAGACGGATCTCCGAAATTCCTCACTATTTAAAATATTGTAAAAAAAATAACCCCAATAAAAGTATAAAATTAGGTATATGGAATATATAAACAGCTGTAAAACCTTAGTTTTAAAGTAGTGTTTGAGAATGTAAAGTCGATTTATGAAACTATAGTCACACAAATTTTGTTTACAAATAAAAGTGAAGTAAAAAATTGCTTTATACCTTTTTTAATTTTTTTTGTCATAAATGGAAAGATCATATATAAGTTTTATAACAAAACTATTTTTGTTTTTATTTTTTTTCTTTTAATTAAATAGTTATATCCCGAAAGCATTCGGAACAGTTTGTGACCTCATACAATGTACTGAAGGCCAATCGGTTCGGCTCGGGGCAATTCGCCCTCTTTCTAAACAGACGTTCCGAAACAATTGGAGTTTCGGGTAAATAAAACAATTTATCGATTTTAGTCGTCGCTCTGTAGGTTTAATCTATACCTTTGACTGCTTTTGGGTTTGCGATCGATTTGAAAACACACTTTCTTTTAATTGTTATTTAGGCTTTCGACGTTATTCTCATATATCTTTACATAAGATATGCAGGCTCAAAGGTAAATTCAGAATAAAATCAGATTAGGGTTTGTTTTGTTTTTTGTATTCGTTTTTATAACTTTTATTTTTATTATTTAATTCATGTAGGGATAACAAATTAACTTGCCAAATTTATAAGAAAGAATATTCCTGTGTGTCCGCAAAGAATCTACATGTAGCAAAACAAGCGAGGGTAGTAACAATAAAAAAGCCCTACTGGATCGTCGTTTTTGTAGGAATAATAATATTCAAGAATTAGCCAAGAACCAAATTCGACTACCCATTTGGAAGGTAATCGTATATGAACAGGGCTAGATAGAAGCCCCCAAAACATAACCAAGGGCTTGTGTAAGCAAGCAAACACCCGCAGAGCGGAGATCTCAGTAGAAACTGGTAAGAGCCTAAAGGCTAACCAAAAAACCAAAGGAAATTATAAGATAAGATCGTATATGAAAAATCTTATACTTATGAAAGTTTTACAGATAATCTAATCTGTTGATGGACGAAGAATATCCGCAAAGAATCTACACGTAGCAACACAACCGAGGGTAGTAACAATAAAAAAGCCCTACTGGATCGTCAATTTTGTAGGATAGGAATAATAATATTCAAGAATTAGCCAAGAACCAAATTCGACTACCCATTTGGAAGGTAATCGTATATGAAAAATCTTACACTTATGAAAGTTTTACAGATAATCTAATCTGTTGATGGACGAAGAATATAGAAATTTGTATGATCGATTGCATTAACACCAAGTAGTTAAGTTAAGGACTGACAAAGTAGTTTTCTATAGAATCAAAATAAAACATCTGAAGGAGTATGAAGGAGTATGAAAAAAAAAGCAAACCTACTGTCCAAACAAAAATTAAAGAAAATGGTATATTTATATTCTAAATAAAAACAAAACAGTTAAAATATTTAGTGTTTTTCAGGATTTTGGTACATTTCATTTATTGATTGAACATATTCATTTGATAGGGTATGTTTAAACATAGGTTAGAAGTTTATTATAGGCATTGATGACTGCTAGTAGGCTGACAGTGGTTTTCTAGTAGGCAGACTTTAGCAGGAGAGTCCCACACTTCGGCTATAAGTTTTCCACTAAAAAATGATTTAGGGCCTTCTCTTATTTGAGAAATCTCAAGTTGGTCATGCATTAGAGTTATTTAGCAGCCAGATTTATTTATATTTGCAAATATTATTAAATCAAGAGTCTCATGTGGTGGTTAGTAAAGCATGTAAGGCCAAAAATCGCCATCTTTTTAAAAATACTGAAAACCTTAATTAAAGCAATAATGTAATATGAGTGGATTTTTAAAAAATATTTTTAATAAAGTTGTGTGATGGTTTGAAGGATCTGTGTGGTTTTAAAAGTATTGCAAACTTCAATGAATACAATGAAACAAATATGTTTATAATTTTAGGTAGTGACTGTTTTATTCTGAATTGATTATTAATGGAGTTGACATATTATAATCTACTGTAATATATTATCCATATTGTCCTAGATGCGGGAAGTTTTATGTATTTTTTATTGAAATAAAGTTAGTGTTAAATTAAAAAAATAATTACAAAACTAAAAAATATAAAGATATTTTTTAGTTGATTACTCAATATTTAACATTTTTCTTCAATGGGTGTTGGATCTTCACTTCTCCGATGTGTCCACATGAGTAGTGCTAATTCATGTTTACCACCACATGTCATCAAATATATTCAAAATATTACTATTTATAACATTATATATTTTTTTTTGTTTAAGTATTTATTATTTGCTGAAGCTGCACAATGGTGACATTGAGTGTCTTGAACTTTTCTTAATTTCTCATTAATAATCAAGGTAACTGTATAAGCTTTACTCTGATTTTTATGTTTTCAATATACACGTCCTTTTACCGTGCAAATACCATTTTTGCATTTAAGTCGAAGAAAACCTATAGCCATGTCACTGTAACTTTCTTGTGACAACCTACAAATAGTTTAATTATATTTAATAGAAATATTTTGTTTCTTATTTGCATTTACATTATTATTATTTTTTGAAAAACTTACATCGATGCTTTAGCATCTTGAACTTCAGCTATATTGAACCGAATGTCATTTTTCAGAAAATCTGTGACCATTAAAATATCTAAAGCAAGTATATTATCAGAATGAGCCTTTATGAACCCTTTGTCACACATTACTGAATGAGTAATCAATAATATTTTATTTTGCACTTAATCAACAATAATTTTGACAGTATATATACAAATAGAAACCGTTGACAGTACTGATGTGAAAACACAGGTATTTTGACGTCACAAACATAGCAGCCAATCGCGGCGCGTTCATTGTTACGTGTTTTTTTAATTTTGTACATTTTAATTCATTTATAATTAATTGTAACAAGTTTTTAAAACGTTTTTTGCATTGATTATTAATATTATTTATGATAAAGATTTAAAATAAAGTAAAAAAATCCATAATTATTTTTTATTCAAAAACCCAATTCCCGCGATATAACTTTAATTAAAGCCCTGTTGTAACAAAGCCATTACTCTTGATCTTATAAAATGAGATATCATGTTTCTAGGCATATTTAAATGAACTTATTGAAAATTGAAAAAGAACTGAAATAGTGTGTAAATACGTATCAACGGAATGGAAAAAAACGAAAAACCGATGTTACCAGCAGAACAATGCCTTTGTTATTTTCATTTCAAAACTTTCTAAAATATATACCCATCACAATTATTTTGAGAGTATTAGAAGCCTAGATATTCCATTTAAAAATATTACAAACTGTTGGCCATATGTGGATATGTGGTATATATATATATATATATATATATATAATATATATATATATATAATATATATATATATATATACATATATATATATATATATATATAATATATATATAATATATATATATAAATATATATATATATATATATATATATATATATATATATATATATATATATATATATATATATATATATATATATATATAATATAATATATATATATATATATATATATATATATATATATATATATATATATAATATATA
>JARFXV010002689.1:0-27524 GCA_031761425.1 Cosmopolites sordidus | reverse complement strand
CGCAGTTTGATATCTCGAACGGTTTTCTAGATATTCGCAGAAAACTTGTCGGGGAATGCGATTTTTGCAAAATGTTCGATTTTCAAAAAATCATATCTCGAAAACTAAAGAGATAAATCAAAACGGGTGCCAGATTATTAACGCGCGTGGTTTGGAGCGTCAAATATCCGAAAATGTAGCGATTCTATATTTTGAAGTTTTGAAATTTGATCGAAAAATTTTCAAAGGGGGGTACCATAGGAAACATGACAAAAGCGAAAGTCGCTCAATTTCAATGAAACTAAGCTACAAGATGCAGAAAATTACGCGGAATCGAATGGCGAAAAGCGCAGTTTGATATCTCGAACGGTTCTCTAGATACTCGCAGAAAACTGGTTGGGAATGCAATTTTTGCGAAATGTTCGATTTTCTTCGATATTCAAAAAATCATATCTCGAAAACTAAAAGAGATAAATCAAAACGGGTGCCAGATTATTGACGCGGAAGGTTTGGAGCGTCAAATATCCGAAAATGAAGCGATTCTATTTTTTGAAGTTTTGAAATTTGATCGAAAAATTTTCAAAGGGGGGTACCATAGGAAAACATCAGAAAAGCGAAAGTCACTCAATTTCTCTGCAATTAAGCCACAAGATGGAGAAAATTACGTGGAATCGAATGGCGAAAAGCGCAGTTTGATATCTCGAACGGTTTTCTAGATATTCGCAGAAATCTGGCCGAGGAATGCGATTTTTGCAAAATGTTCGATTTTCTTCGATTTTCAATAAATCATATCTCGAAAACTAAAAGAGATAAATCAAAACGGGTGACAGATTATTGATGCGCGTGGTTTGGAGCGTCAAATATCCGAAAATGAATCAATTCTATTTTTTCAAGTTTTGCAATTTGTTCGAAAAATTTCATAAGGGGGTACCATAGGAAAACATCAGAAAAACGAAAGCCACTTGATTTCTATGAAAGTAAGCCACAAGATGGAGAAAATTACGGGGAATCGAATGGCGCAAACCGCAGTTTGATATCTCGAACGGTTTTCTAGATATTCGCAGAAATCTGGCCGAGGAATGCGATTTTTGCAAAATGTTCGATTTTCTTCGATTTTCAATAAATCATATCTCGAAAACTAAAAGAGATAAATCAAAACAGGTGACAGATTATTGATGCGCGTGGTTTGGAGCGTCAAATATCCGAAAATGAAGCGATTCTATTTTTTCAAGTTTTGCAATTTGTTCGAAAAATTTCATAAGGGGGTACCATAGGAAAACATCAGAAAAACGAAAGCCACTTGATTTCTATGAAAGTAAGCCACAAGATGGAGAAAATTACGGGGAATCGAATGGCGCAAACCGCAGTTTGATATCTCGAACGGTTTTCTAGATATTCGCAGAAAACTGGTCGGAGAATGCGATTTTTGCAAAACGTTCGGTTTTCAAAAAATCATATCTCGAAAACTAAAAGAGATAAATCAAAACGGGTGCCAGATTATTGATGCGCGTGGTTTGGAGCGTCAAATATCCGAAAATGAAGCGATTCTATTTTTTCAAGTTTTGCAATTTGTTCGAAAAATTTCATAAGGGGGTACCATAGGAAAACATCAGAAAAACGAAAGCCACTTGATTTCTATGAAAGTAAGCCACAAGATGGAGAAAATTACGGGGAATCGAATGGCTCAAACCGCAGTTTGATATCTCGAACGGTTTTCTAGATATTCGCAGAAAACTAGAAGGGGAATGCAATTTTTGTAAAATGTTCGATATTCTTCGATTTTCAAAAAATCCTATCTCGAAAACTAAAAGAGATAAATCAAAACGCGTGCCAGATTATTGATGCGCGTGCTTTGGAGCGTCAAATATCCGAAAATGAAGCGATTCTATTTTTTCAAGTTTTGCAATTTGTTCGAAAAATTTCATAAGGGGGTACCATAGGAAAACATCAGAAAAACGAAAGACACTTGATTTCTATGAAAGTAAGCCACAAGATGGAGAAAATTACGGGGAATCGAATGGCGCAAACCGCAGTTTGATATCTCGAACGGTTTTCTAGATATTCGCAGAAAACTTGTCGGGGAATGCGATTTTTGCAAAATGTTCGATTTTCAAAAAATCATATCTCGAAAACTAAAAGAGATAAATCAAAACGGGTGCCAGATTATTGACGCGGAAGGTTTGGAGCGTCAAATATCCGAAAATGAAGCGATTCTATTTTTTGAAGTTTTGAAATTTGATCGAAAAATTTTCAAAGGGGGGTACCATAGGAAAACATCAGAAAAGCGAAAGTCACTCAATTTCTCTGCAATTAAGCCAAAAGATGGAGAAAATTACGTGGAATCGAATGGCGAAAAGCGCAGTTTGATATCTCGAACGATTCTCTAGATATTCGCAGAAAACTGGTAGGGGTATGCAATTTTTGCGAAATGATCGATTTTCTTCGATATTCAAAAAATCATATCTCGAAAACTAAAAGAGATAAATCAAAACGGGTGCCAGATTATTGACGCGGAAGGTTTGGAGCGTCAAATATCCGAAAATGAAGCGATTCTATTTTTTGAAGTTTTGAAATTTGATCGAAAAATTTTCAAAGGGGGGTACCATAGGAAAACATCAGAAAAGCGAAAGTCACTCAATTTCTCTGCAATTAAGCCACAAGATGGAGAAAATTACGTGGAATCGAATGGCGAAAAGCGCAGTTTGATATCTCGAACGATTCTCTAGATATTCGCAGAAAACTGGTAGGGCTATGCAATTTTTGCGAAATGATCGATTTTCTTCGATATTCAAAAAATCATATCTCGAAAACTAAAAGAGATAAATCAAAACGGCTGCCAGATTATTGACGCGGACGGTTTGGAGCGTCAAATATCCGAAAATGAAGCGATTCTATTTTTTGAAGTTTTGAAATTTGATCGAAAAATTTTCAAAGGGGGGTACCATAGGAAAACATCAGAAAAGCGAAAGTCACTCAATTTCTCTGCAATTAAGCCACAAGATGGAGAAAATTACGTGGAATCGAATGACGAAAAGCGCAGTTTGATATCTCGAACGATTCTCTAGATATTCGCAGAAAACTGGTAGGGGTATGCAATTTTTGCGAAATGATCGATTTTCTTCGATATTCAAAAAATCATATCTCGAAAACTAAAAGAGATAAATAAAAACGGGTGCCAGATTATTGACGCGGAAGGTTTGGAGCGTCAAATATCCGAAAATGAAGCGATTCTATTTTTTGAAGTTTTGAAATTTGATCGAAAAATTTTCAAAGGGAGTACCATAGGAAAACATGAAAAAAGCGAAAGTCGCTCAATTTCAATGAAACGAAGCTACAAGATGGAGAAAATTACGCGGAATCGAATGGCGAAAAGCGCAGTTTGATATCTCGAACGGTTCTCTACATATTCCCAGAAAACTGGTCGGGGAATGCAATTTTTGCGAAATGATCGATTTTCTTCGATATTCAAAAAATCATATCTCGAAAACTAAAAGAGATAAACCAAAACGGGTGCCAGATTATTAACGCGCGTGGTTTGGAGAGTCAAATATCCGAAAATGAAGCGATTCTATTTTTTGAAGTTTTGCAATTTGTTCGAAAAATTTCATAAGGGGGTACCATAGGAAAACATCAGAAAAACGAAAGCAACTTGATTTCTATGAAAGTAAGCCACAAGATGGAGAAAATTACGGGGAATCGAATGGCGCAAACCGCAGTTTGATATCTCGAACGGTTTTCTAGATATTCGCAGAAAACTGGTCGGAGAATGCGATTTTTGCAAAATGTTCGGTTTTCAAAAAATCATATCTCGAAAACTAAAAGAGATAAATCAAAACGGGTGCCAGATTATTGATGCGCGTGGTTTGGAGCGTCAAATATCCGAAAATGAAGCGATTCTATTTTTTCAAGTTTTGCAATTTGTTCGAAAAATTTCATAAGGGGGGTACCATAGGAAAACATCAGAAAAACGAAAGCCACTTGATTTCTATGAAAGTAAGCCACAAGATGGAGAAAATTACGGGGAATCGAATGGCTCAAACCGCAGTTTGATATCTCGAACGGTTTTTCTAGATATTCGCAGAAAACTAGAAGGGGAATGCAATTTTTGTAAAATGTTCGATTTTCTTCGATTTTCAAAAAATCCTATCTCGAAAACTAAAAGAGATAAATCAAAACGCGTGCCAGATTATTGATGCGCGTGCTTTGGAGCGTCAAATATCCGAAATTGAAGCGATTCTATTTTTTCAAGTTTTGCAATTTGTTCGAAAAATTTCATAAGGGGGGTACCATAGGAAAACATCAGAAAAACGAAAGCCACTTGATTTCTATGAAAGTAAGCCACAAGATGGAGAAAATTACGGGGAATCGAATGGCGCAAACCGCAGTTTGATATCTCGAACGGTTTTCTAGATATTCGCAGAAAACTGGTCGGAGAATGCGATTTTTGCAAAATGTTCGATTTTCAAATAATCCTATCTCGAAAACTAAAAGAGATAAATCAAAACGCGTGCCAGATTATTGATGCGCGTGCTTTGGAGCGTCAAATATCCGAAAATGAAGCGATTCTATTTTTTCAAGTTTTGCAATTTGTTCGAAAAATTTCATAAGGGGGTACCATAGGAAAACATCAGAAAAACGAAAGACACTTGATTTCTATGAAAGTAAGACACAAGATGGAGAAAATTACGGGGAATCGAATGGCGCAAAACGCAGTTTGATATCTCGAACGGTTTTCTAGATATTCGCAGAAAACTTGTCGGGGAATGCGATTTTTGCAAAATGTTCGATTTTCAAAAAATCATATCTCGAAAACTAAAAGAGATAAACCAAAACGGGTGCCAGATTATTAACGCGCGTGGTTTGGAGAGTCAAATATCCGAAAATGAAGCGATTCTATTTTTTGAAGTTTTGAAATTTGATCGAAAAATTTTCAAAGGGGGGTACCATAGGAAAACATCTGAAAAACGAAAATCACTCAATTTCAATGAAACTAAGCTACAAGATGCAGAAAATTAAGCGGAATCGAATGGCGAAAAGCGCAGTTTGATATCTCGAACGGTTCTCTAGATATTCCCAGAAAACTGGTCGGGGAATGCAATGTTTGCAAAATGTTCGATTTTCTTCGATATTCCAAAAATCATATCTGGAAAACTAAAATAGATAAATCAAAACGGGTGCCAGATTATTGACGCGGAAGTTTTGGAGCGTCAAATATCCGAAAATGAAGCAATTTTATTTTTTGAAATCTTGAAATTTGATCGAAAAATTTTCAAAGGGGGGTACCATAGGAAAACATCAGAAAAGCGAAAGTCACTCAATTTCTCTGCAATTAAGCCACAAGATGGAGAAAATTACGTGGAATCGAATGGCGAAAAGCGCAGTTTGATATCTCGAACGATTCTCTAGATATTCGCAGAAAATTGGTAGCGGTATGCAATTTTTGCAAAATGTTCGATTTTCTTCGATATTCCAAAAATCATATCTGGAAAACTAAAAGAGATAAATCAAAACGGGTGCCAGATTATTGACGCGGATGTTTTGGAGCGTCAAATATCCGAAAATGAAGCAATTTTATTTTTTGAAATCTTGAAATTTGATCGAAAAATTTTCAAAGGGGGTACCATAGGAAAACATCTGAAATGTGAAAGTCACTCAATTTCTCTGCAATCAAGCCACAAGATGGAGAAAATTACGTGGAATCGAATGGCGAAAAGCGCAGTTTGATATCTCGAACGATTCTCTAGATATTCGCAGAAAATTGGTAGGGGTATGCAATTTTTGCAAAATGTTCGATTTTCTTCGATATTCCAAAAATCATATCTGGAAAACTAAAAGAGATAAATCAAAACGGGTGCCAGATTATTGACGCGGAAGTTTTGGAGCGTCAAATATCCGAAAATGAAGCAATTTTATTTTTTGAAATCTTGAAATTTGATCGAAAAATTTTCAAAGGGGGGGTACCATAGGAAAACATCAAAAAAGCGAAAGTCACCAAATTTCAATGAAACTAAGCTACAGGATGGAGAAAATTACGCGGAATCGAATGGCGAAAAGCGCACTTTGATATCTCAAACGGTTCTCTAGATACTCGCAGAAAACTGGTCGGGGAATGCAATTTTTGCGAAATGTTCGATTTTCTTCGATATTCAAAAAATCATATCTCGAAAACTAAAAGAGATAAATCAAAACGGATGCCAAATTATTGAGGCGGAAGGTTTGGAGCGTCAAATATCCGAAAATGAAGCGATTCTATTTTTTGAAGTTTTGAAATTTGATCGAAACATTTTCAAACGGGTTACCATAGGAAAACATCAAAAAAGCGAAAGTCACTCAATTTGAATGAAACTAAGCCACAAGATGGAGAAAATTAAGCGGAATCGAATGGCGAAAAGTGCAGATTGATATCCCGAACGGCTCTCTAGATATTCGCAGAAAACTGGTAGGGTATGCAATTTTTTCAAAATGTTCTATTTTCGTCGATATTCAAAAAATCATATCTCGAAACCTAACAGAGATAAATTAAAACGGGTGCCAGATTATTAACGCGCGTGGTTTGGAGCGTCAAATATCCGAAAATGAAGCGATTCTATTTTTTGAAGTTTTGAAATTTCATCGAGAAATTTTCAAAGGGGGTACCATAGGAGGATATCAGAAAAGCGAAAGTCACTCAATTTCTCTGAAACTAAGCCACAAGATGGAGAAGATTACGCGGAATCGAATGACGAAAAGCGCAGGTTGATATCTCGAACAGCTCTCTAGATATTCGCAGAAAACTGATCGGGGAATGCAATTTTTGCAAAATGTTCGATTTTCTTCGATATACCAAAAATCATATCTCGAAAACTAAAAGAGATAAATTAAAACGGGTGCCAGACTATTGACGCGAAAGGTTTGGAGCGTCAAATATCCGAAAATGAAGCGATTCTATTTTTTGAAGTTTTGAAATTTTATCGAAAAATTTTCAAAGGGGGTACCATAGGAAAACATCAGAAAAGCGAAAGTCACTCAATATCTCTGCAATTAAGCCACAAGATGGAGAAAATTACGTGGAATCGAATGGCGAAAAGCGCAGTTTGATATCTCGAACGATTCTCTAGATATTCGCAGAAAATTGGTAGGGGTATGCAATTTCTGCAAAATGATCGATTTTCTTCGATATTCAAAAAATCATATCTCGAAAACTAAAAGAGATAAATAAAAACGGGTGCCAGATTATTGACGCGGAAGGTTTGGAGCGTCAAATATCCGAAAATGAAGCGACTCTATTTTTTCAAGTTTTGCAATTTGTTCGAAAAATTTCATAAGGGGGTACCATAGGAAAACATCAAAAAAACGAAAGCCACTCGATTTCTATGAAAATAAGCCACAAGATGGAGAAAATTACCGGGAATCGAATGGCGCAAACCGCAGTTTGATATCTCGAACGGTTTTCTAGATATTCGCAGAAAACTGGTCGGGGAATGCGATTTTTGCAAAATGTTCGATTTTCAAAAAATCATATCTCGAAAACTAAAAGAGATAAATCAAAACGGGTGCCAGATTATTGATGCGCGTGGTTTGGAGCGTCAAATATCCGAAAATGAAGCGATTCTATTTTTTCAAGTTTTGCAATTTGTTCGAAAAATTTCATAAGGGGGTACCATAGGAAAACATCAGAAAAACGAAAGCCACTTGATTTCTATGAAAGTAAGCCACAAGATGGAGAAAATTACGGGGAATCGAATGGCTCAAACCGCAGTTTGATATCTCGAACGGTTTTCTAGATATTCGCAGAAAACTAGAAGGGGAATGCAATTTTTGTAAAATGTTCGATTTTCTTCGATTTTCAAAAAATCCTATCTCGAAGACTAAAAGAGATAAATCAAAACGCGTGCCAGATTATTGATGCGCGTGCTTTGGAGCGTCAAATATCCGAAAATGAAGCGATTCTATTTTTTCAAGTTTTGCAATTTGTTCGAAAAATTTCATAAGGGGGTACCATAGGAAAACATCAGAAAAACGAAAGCCACTTGATTTCTATGAAAGTAAGCCACAAGATGGAGAAAATTACGGGGAATCGAATGGCGCAAACCGCAGTTTGATATCTCGAACGGTTTTCTAGATATTCGCAGAAATCTGGCCGAGGAATGCGATTTTTGCAAAATGTTCGATTTTCTTCGATTTTCAATAAATCATATCTCGAAAACTAAAAGAGATAAATCAAAACGGGTGCCAGAATATTGATGCGGGTGGTTTGGAGCGTCAAATATCCGAAAATGAAGCGACTCTATTTTTTCAAGTTTTGCAATTTGTTCGAAAAATTTCATAAGGGGGTACCATAGGAAAACATCAAAAAAACGAAAGCCACTCGATTTCTATGAAAATAAGCCACAAGATGGAGAAAATTACCGGGAATCGAATGGCGCAAACCGCAGTTTGATATCTCGAACGGTTTTCTAGATATTCGCAGAAAACTGGTCGGGGAATGCGATTTTTGCAAAATGTTCGATTTTCAAAAAATCATATCTCGAAAACTAAAAGAGATAAATCAAAACGGGTGCCAGATTATTGATGCGCGTGGTTTGGAGCGTCAAATATCCGAAAATGAAGCGATTCTATTTTTTCAAGTTTTGCAATTTGTTCGAAAAATTTCTTAAGGGGGTACCATAGGAAAACATCAGAAAAACAAAAGCCACTCGATTTCTATGGAAGTAAGCCACAAGATGGAGAAAATTACGGGGAATCGAATGGCTCAAACCGCAGTTTGATATCTCGAACGGTTTTCTAGATATTCGCAGAAAACTTGTCGGGGAATGCGATTTTTGCAAAATGTTCGATTTTCAAAAAATCATATCTCGAAAACTAAAAGAGATAAATCAAAACGGGTGCCAGATTATTAACGCGCGTGGTTTGGAGCGTCAAATATCCGAAAATGTAGCGATTCTATATTTTGAAGTTTTGAAATTTGATCGAAAAATTTTCAAAGGGGGTACCATAGGAAAACATGACAAAAGCGAAAGTCGCCCAATTTCAATGAAACTAAGCTACAAGATGCAGAAAATTACGCGGAATCGAATGGCGAAAAGCGCAGTTTGATATCTCGAACGGTTCTCTAGATACTCGCAGAAAACTGGTCGGGGAATGCAATTTTTGCGAAATGTTCGATTTTCTTCGATATTCAAAAAATCATATCTCGAAAACTAAAAGAGATAAATCAAAACGGGTGCCAGATTATTGACGCGGAAGGTTTGGAGCGTCAAATATCCGAAAATGAAGCGATTCTATTTTTTGAAGTTTTGAAATTTGATCGAAAAATATTCAAAGGGGGTACCATAGGAAATCATCAGAAAAGCGAAAGTCACTCAATTTCTCTGCAATTAAGCCAAAAGATGGAGAAAATTACGTGGAATCGAATGGCGAAAAGCGCAGTTTGATATCTCGAACGATTCTCTAGATATTCGCAGAAAACTGGTAGGGGTATGCAATTTTTGCGAAATGATCGATTTTCTTCGATATTCAAAAAATCATATCTCGAAAACTAAAAGAGATAAATCAAAACGGCTGCCAGATTATTGACGCGGAAGGTTTGGAGCGTCAAATATCCGAAAATGAAGCGATTCTATTTTTTCAAGTTTTGAAATTTGATCGAAAAATTTTCAAAGGGGGGTACCATAGGAAAACATCAGAAAAGCGAAAGTCACTCAATTTCTCTGCAATTAAGCCACAAGATGGAGAAAATTACGTGGAATCGAATGGCGAAAAGCGCAGTTTGATATCTCGAACGATTCTCTAGATATTCGCAGAAAACTGGTAGGGGTATGCAATTTTTGCGAAATGATCGATTTTCTTCGATATTCAAAAAATCATATCTCGAAAACTAAAAGAGATAAATAAAAACGGGTGCCAGATTATTGACGCGGAAGGTTTGGAGCGTCAAATATCCGAAAATGAAGCGATTCTATTTTTTGAAGTTTTGAAATTTGATCGAAAAATTTTCAAAGGGAGTACCATAGGAAAACATGAAAAAAGCGAAAGTCGCTCAATTTCAATGAAACGAAGCTACAAGATGGAGAAAATTACGCGGAATCGAATGGCGAAAAGCGCAGTTTGATATCTCGAACGGTTCTCTACATATTCCCAGAAAACTGGTCGGGGAATGCAATTTTTGCGAAATGATCGATTTTCTTCGATATTCAAAAAATCATATCTCGAAAACTAAAAGAGATAAACCAAAACGGGTGCCAGATTATTAACGCGCGTGGTTTGGAGAGTCAAATATCCGAAAATGAAGCGATTCTATTTTTTGAAGTTTTGCAATTTGTTCGAAAAATTTCATAAGGGGGTACCATAGGAAAACATCAGAAAAACGAAAGCCACTTGATTTCTATGAAAGTAAGCCACAAGATGGAGAAAATTACGGGGAATCGAATGGCTCAAACCGCAGTTTGATATCTCGAACGGTTTTCTAGATATTCGCAGAAAACTAGAAGGGGAATGCAATTTTTGTAAAATGTTCGATTTTCTTCGATTTTCAAAAAATCCTATCTCGAAAACTAAAAGAGATAAATCAAAACGCGTGCCAGATTATTGATGCGCGTGTTTTGGAGCGTCAAATATCCGAAAATGAAGCGATTCTATTTTTTCAAGTTTTGCAATTAGTTCGAAAAATTTCATAAGGGGGTACCATAGGAAAACATCAGAAAAACGAAAGACACTTGATTTCTATGAAAGTAAGACACAAGATGGAGAAAATTACGGGGAATCGAATGGCGCAAAACGCAGTTTGATATCTCGAACGGTTTTCTAGATATTCGCAGAAAACTTGTCGGGGAATGCGATTTTTGCAAAATGTTCGATTTTCAAAAAATCATATCTCGAAAACTAAAAGAGATAAATCAAAACGGGTGCCAGATTATTAACGCGCGTGGTTTGGAGCGTCAAATATCCGAAAATGTAGCGATTCTATATTTTGAAGTTTTGAAATTTGATCGAAAAATTTTCAAAGGGGGGTACCATAGGAAAACATGACAAAAGCGAAAGTCGCCCAATTTCAATGAAACTAAGCTACAAGATGCAGAAAATTACGCGGAATCGAATGGCGAAAAGCGCAGTTTGATATCTCGAACGGTTCTCTAGATACTCGCAGAAAACTGGTCGGGGAATGCAATTTTTGCGAAATGTTCGATTTTCTTCGATATTCAAAAAATCATATCTCGAAAACTAAAAGAGATAAATCAAAACGGGTGCCAGATTATTGACGCGGAAGGTTTGGAGCGTCAAATATCCGAAAATAAAGCGATTCTCTTTATTGAAGTTTTGAAATTTGATCGAAAAATTTTCAAAGGGGGTACCATAGGAAAACATCAGAAAAGCGAAAGTCACTCAATTTCTCTGCAATTAAGCCACAAGATGGAGAAAATTACGTGGAATCGAATGACGAAAAGCGCAGTTTGATATCTCGAACGATTCTTTAGATATTCGCAGAAAACTGGTAGGGGTATGCAATTTTTGCGAAATGATCGATTTTCTTCGATATTCAAAAAATCATATCTCGAAAACTAAAAGAGATAAATAAAAACGGGTGCCAGATTATTGACGCGGAAGGTTTGGAGCGTCAAATATCCGAAAATGAAGCGATTCTATTTTTTGAAGTTTTGAAATTTGATCGAAAAATTTTCAAAGGGAGTACCATAGGAAAACATGAAAAAAGCGAAAGTCGCTCAATTTCAATGAAACGAAGCTACAAGATGGAGAAAATTACGCGGAATCGAATGGCGAAAAGCGCAGTTTGATATCTCGAACGGTTCTCTACATATTCCCAGAAAACTGGTCGGGGAATGCAATTTTTGCGAAATGATCGATTTTCTTCGATATTCAAAAAATCATATCTCGAAAACTAAAAGAGATAAACCTAAACGGGTGCCAGATTATTAACGCGCGTGGTTTGGAGAGTCAAATATCCGAAAATGAAGCGATTCTATTTTTTGAAGTTTTGCAATTTGTTCGAAAAATTTCATAAGGGGGTACCATAGGAAAACATCAGAAAAACGAAAGACACTTGATTTCTATGAAAGTAAGCCACAAGATGGAGAAAATTACGGGGAATCGAATGGCGCAAACCGCAGTTTGATATCTCGAACGGTTTTCTAGATATTCGCAGAAATCTGGCCGAGGAATGCGATTTTTGCAAAATGTTCGATTTTCTTCGATTTTCAATAAATCATATCTCGAAAACTAAAAGAGATAAATCAAAACGGGTGCTAGATTATTGATGCGCGTGGTTTGGAGCGTCAAATATCCGAAAATGAAGCGATTCTATTTTTTCAAGTTTTGCAATTTGTTCGAAAAATTTCATAAGGGGGTACCATAGGAAAACATCAGAAAAACGAAAGCCACTTGATTTCTATGAAAGTAAGCCACAAGATGGAGAAAATTACGGGGAATCGAATGGCTCAAACCGCAGTTTGATATCTCGAACGGTTTTCTAGATATTCGCAGAAAACTAGAAGGGGAATGCAATTTTTGTAAAATGTTCGATTTTCTTCGATTTTCAAAAAATCCTATCTCGAAGACTAAAAGAGATAAATCAAAACGCGTGCCAGATTATTGATGCGCGTGCTTTGGAGCGTCAAATATCCGAAAATGAAGCGATTCTATTTTTTCAAGTTTTGAAATTTGATCGAAAAATTTTCAAAGGGGGTACCATAGGAAAACATCAGAAAAGCGAAAGTCACTCAATTTCTCTGCAATTAAGCCACAAGATGGAGAAAATTACGTGGAATCGAATGACGAAAAGCGCAGTTTGATATCTCGAACGATTCTCTAGATATTCGCAGAAAACTGGTAGGGGTATGCAATTTTTGCGAAATGATCGATTTTCTTCGATATTCAAAAAATCATATCTCGAAAACTAAAAGAGATAAATAAAAACGGGTGCCAGATTATTGACGCGGAAGGTTTGGAGCGTCAAATATCCGAAAATGAAGCGATTCTATTTTTTGAAGTTTTGAAATTTGATCGAAAAATTTTCAAAGGGAGTACCATAGGAAAACATGAAAAAAGCGAAATTCGCTCAATTTCAATGAAACGAAGCTACAAGATGGAGAAAATTACGCGGAATCGAATGGCGAAAAGCGCAGTTTGATATCTCGAACGGTTCTCTACATATTCCCAGAAAACTGGTCGGGGAATGCAATTTTAGCGAAATGATCGATTTTCTTCGATATTCAAAAAATCATATATCGAAAACTAAAAGAGATAAACCAAAACGGGTGCCAGATTATTAACGCGCGTGGTTTGGAGAGTCAAATATCCGAAAATGAAGCGATTCTATTTTTTGAAGTTTTGCAATTTGTTCGAAAAATTTCATAAGGGGGTACCATAGGAAAACATCAGAAAAACGAAAGCCACTTGATTTCTATGAAAGTAAGCCACAAGATGGAGAAAATTACGGGGAATCGAATGGCGCAAACCGCAGTTTGATATCTCGAACGGTTTTCTAGATATTCGCAGAAATCTGGCCGAGGAATGCGATTTTTGCAAAATGTTCGATTTTCTTCGATTTTCAATAAATCATATCTCGAAAACTAAAAGAGATAAATCAAAAGGGGTGCCAGATTATTGATGCGCGTGGTTTGGAGCGTCAAATATCCGAAAATGAAGCGATTCTATTTTTTCAAGTTTTGCAATTTGTTCGAAAAATTTCATAAGGGGGTACCATAGGAAAACATCAGAAAAACGAAAGCCACTCAATTTCTCTGCAATTAAGCCACAAGATGGAGAAAATTACGTGGAATCGAATGACGAAAAGCGCAGTTTGATATCTCGAACGATTCTCTAGATATTCGCAGAAAACTGGTAGGGGTATGCAATTTTTGCGAAATGATCGATTTTCTTCGATATTCAAAAAATCATATCTCGAAAACTAAAAGAGATAAATAAAAACGGGTGCCAGATTATTGACGCGGAAGGTTTGGAGCGTCAAATATCCGAAAATGAAGCGATTCTATTTTTTGAAGTTTTGAAATTTGATCGAAAAATTTTCAAAGGGAGTACCATAGGAAAACATGAAAAAAGCGAAAGTCGCTCAATTTCAATGAAACGAAGCTACAAGATGGAGAAAATTACGCGGAATCGAATGGCGAAAAGCGCAGTTTGATATCTCGAACGGTTCTCTACATATTCCCAGAAAACTGGTCGGGGAATGCAATTTTTGCGAAATGATCGATTTTCTTCGATATTCAAAAAATCATATATCGAAAACTAAAAGAGATAAACCAAAACGGGTGCCAGATTATTAACGCGCGTGGTTTGGAGAGTCAAATATCCGAAAATGAAGCGATTCTATTTTTTGAAGTTTTGCAATTTGTTCGAAAAATTTCATAAGGGGGTACCATAGGAAAACATCAGAAAAACGAAAGCCACTTGATTTCTATGAAAGTAAGCCACAAGATGGAGAAAATTACGGGGAATCGAATGGCGCAAACCGCAGTTTGATATCTCGAACGGTTTTCTAGATATTCGCAGAAATCTGGCCGAGGAATGCGATTTTTGCAAAATGTTCGATTTTCTTCGATTTTCAATAAATCATATCTCGAAAACTAAAAGAGATAAATCAAAAGGGGTGCCAGATTATTGATGCGCGTGGTTTGGAGCGTCAAATATCCGAAAATGAAGCGATTCTATTTTTTCAAGTTTTGCAATTTGTTCGAAAAACTTCATAAGGGGGTACCATAGGAAAACATCAGAAAAACGAAAGCCACTTGATTTCTATGAAAGTAAGCCACAAGATGGAGAAAATTACGGGGAATCGAATGGCGCAAACCGCAGTATGATATCTCGAACGGTTTTCTAGATATTCCCAGAAATCTGGCCGAGGAATGCGATTTTTGCAAAATGTTCGATTTTCTTCGATTTTCAATAAATCATATCTCGAAAACTAAAAGAGATAAATCAAAACGGGTGCCAGATTATTGATGCGGGTGGTTTGGAGCGTCAAATATCCGAAAATGAAGCGACTCTATTTTTTCAAGTTTTGCAATTTGTTCGAAAAATTTCATAAGGGGGTACCATAGGAAAACATCAAAAAAACGAAAGCCACTCGATTTCTATGAAAATAAGCCACAAGATGGAGAAAATTACCGGGAATCGAATGGCGCAAACCGCAGTTTGATATCTCGAACGGTTTTCTAGATATTCGCAGAAAACTGGTCGGGGAATGCGATTTTTGCAAAATGTTCGATTTTCAAAAAATCATATCTCGAAAACTAAAAGAGATAAATCAAAACGGGTGCCAGATTAATGATGCGCGTGGTTTGGAGCGTCAAATATCCGAAAATGAAGCGATTCTATTTTTTCAAGTTTTGCAATTTGTTCGAAAAATTTCATAAGGGGGTACCATAGGAAAACATCAGAAAAACGAAAGCCACTTGATTTCTATGAAAGTAAGCCACAAGATGGAGAAAATTACGGGGAATCGAATGGCTCAAACCGCAGTTTGATATCTCGAACGGTTTTCTAGATATTCGCAGAAAACTAGAAGGGGAATGCAATTTTTGTAAAATGTTCGATTTTCTTCGATTTTCAAAAAATCCTATCTCGAAGACTAAAAGAGATAAATCAAAACGCGTGCCAGATTATTGATGCGCGTGCTTTGGAGCGTCAAATATCCGAAAATGAAGCGATTCTATTTTTTCAAGTTTTGCAATTTGTTCGAAAAATTTCATAAGGGGGTACCATAGGAAAACATCAGAAAAACGAAAGCCACTTGATTTCTATGAAAGTAAGCCACAAGATGGAGAAAATTACGGGGAATCGAATGGCGCAAACCGCAGTTTGATATCTCGAACGGTTTTCTAGATATTCGCAGAAATCTGGCCGAGGAATGCGATTTTTGCAAAATGTTCGATTTTCTTCGATTTTCAATAAATCATATCTCGAAAACTAAAAGAGATAAATCAAAACGGGTGCCAGATTATTGATGCGGGTGGTTTGGAGCGTCAAATATCCGAAAATGAAGCGACTCTATTTTTTCAAGTTTTGCAATTTGTTCGAAAAATTTCATAAGGGGGTACCATAGGAAAACATCAAAAAAACGAAAGCCACTCGATTTCTATGAAAATAAGCCACAAGATGGAGAAAATTACCGGGAATCGAATGGCGCAAACCGCAGTTTGATATCTCGAACGGTTTTCTAGATATTCGCAGAAAACTGGTCGGGGAATGCGATTTTTGCAAAATGTTCGATTTTCAAAAAATCATATCTCGAAAACTAAAAGAGATAAATCAAAACGGGTGCCAGATTATTGATGCGCGTGGTTTGGAGCGTCAAATATCCGAAAATGAAGCGATTCTATTTTTTCAAGTTTTGCAATTTGTTCAAAAAATTTCTTAAGGGGGTACCATAGGAAAACATCAGAAAAACGAAAGCCACTCGATTTCTATGGAAGTAAGCCACAAGATGGAGAAAATTACGGGGAATCGAATGGCTCAAACCGCAGTTTGATATCTCGAACGGTTTTCTAGATATTCGCAGAAAACTAGAAGGGGAATGCAATTTTTGTAAAATGTTCGATTTTCTTCGATTTTCAAAAAATCCTATCTCGAAAACTAAAAGAGATAAATCAAAACGCGTGCCAGATTATTGATGCGCGTGTTTTGGAGCGTCAAATATCCGAAAATGAAGCGATTCTATTTTTTCAAGTTTTGCAATTAGTTCGAAAAATTTCATAAGGGGGTACCATAGGAAAACATCAGAAAAACGAAAGACACTTGATTTCTATGAAAGTAAGACACAAGATGGAGAAAATTACGGGGAATCGAATGGCGCAAAACGCAGTTTGATATCTCGAACGGTTTTCTAGATATTCGCAGAAAACTTGTCGGGGAATGCGATTTTTGCAAAATGTTCGATTTTCAAAAAATCATATCTCGAAAACTAAAAGAGATAAATCAAAACGGGTGCCAGATTATTAACGCGCGTGGTTTGGAGCGTCAAATATCCGAAAATGTAGCGATTCTATATTTTGAAGTTTTGAAATTTGATCGAAAAATTTTCAAAGGGGGTACCATAGGAAAACATGACAAAAGCGAAAGTCGCCCAATTTCAATGAAACTAAGCTACAAGATGCAGAAAATTACGCGGAATCGAATGGCGAAAAGCGCAGTTTGATATCTCGAACGGTTCTCTAGATACTCGCAGAAAACTGGTCGGGGAATGCAATTTTTGCGAAATGTTCGATTTTCTTCGATATTCAAAAAATCATATCTCGAAAACTAAAAGAGATAAATCAAAACGGGTGCCAGATTATTGACGCGGAAGGTTTGGAGCGTCAAATATCCGAAAATGAAGCGATTCTATTTTTTGAAGTTTTGAAATTTGATCGAAAAATTTTCAAAGGGAGTACCATAGGAAAACATGAAAAAAGCGAAAGTCGCTCAATTTCAATGAAACGAAGCTACAAGATGGAGAAAATTACGCGGAATCGAATGGCGAAAAGCGCAGTTTGATATCTCGAACGGTTCTCTACATATTCCCAGAAAACTGGTCGGGGAATGCAATTTTTGCGAAATGATCGATTTTCTTCGATATTCAAAAAATCATATCTCGAAAACTAAAAGAGATAAACCAAAACGGGTGCCAGATTATTAACGCGCGTGGTTTGGAGAGTCAAATATCCGAAAATGAAGCGATTCTATTTTTTGAAGTTTTGCAATTTGTTCGAAAAATTTCATAAGGGGGTACCATAGGAAAACATCAGAAAAACGAAAGCCACTTGATTTCTATGAAAGTAAGCCACAAGATGGAGAAAATTACGGGGAATCGAATGGCGCAAACCGCAGTTTGATATCTCGAACGGTTTTCTAGATATTCGCAGAAATCTGGCCGAGGAATGCGATTTTTGCAAAATGTTCGATTTTCTTCGATTTTCAATAAATCATATCTCGAAAACTAAAAGAGATAAATCAAAAGGGGTGCCAGATTATTGATGCGCGTGGTTTGGAGCGTCAAATATCCGAAAATGAAGCGATTCTATTTTTTCAAGTTTTGCAATTTGTTCGAAAAATTTCATAAGGGGGTACCATAGGAAAACATCAGAAAAACGAAAGCCACTTGATTTCTATGAAAGTAAGCCACAAGATGGAGAAAATTACGGGGAATCGAATGGCGCAAACCGCAGTTTGATATCTCGAACGGTTTTCTAGATATTCCCAGAAATCTGGCCGAGGAATGCGATTTTTGCAAAATGTTCGATTTTCAAAAAATCATATCTCGAAAACTAAAAGAGATAAATCAAAACGGGTGCCAGATTATTAACGCGCGTGGTTTGGAGCGTCAAATATCCGAAAATGTAGCGATTCTATATTTTGAAGTTTTGAAATTTGATCGAAAAATTTTCAAAGGGGGTACCATAGGAAAACATGACAAAAGCGAAAGTCGCCCAATTTCAATGAAACTAAGCTACAAGATGCAGAAAATTACGCGGAATCGAATGGCGAAAAGCGCAGTTTGATATCTCGAACGGTTCTCTAGATACTCGCAGAAAACTGGTCGGGGAATGCAATTTTTGCGAAATGTTCGATTTTCTTCGATATTCAAAAAATCATATCTCGAAAACTAAAAGAGATAAATCAAAACGGGTGCCAGATTATTGACGCGGAAGGTTTGGAGCGTCAAATATCCGAAAATAAAGCGATTCTCTTTATTGAAGTTTTGAAATTTGATCGAAAAATTTTCAAAGGGGGTACCATAGGAAAACATCAGAAAAGCGAAAGTCAC
Organism: Cosmopolites sordidus; assembly: GCA_031761425.1. NCBI lineage: Eukaryota > Metazoa > Arthropoda > Insecta > Coleoptera > Curculionidae > Cosmopolites > Cosmopolites sordidus. The sequence continues at coordinate 8,788 of JARFXV010002689.1, read as the reverse complement.
TCAATTTCTCTGCAATTAAGCCACAAGATGGAGAAAATTACGTGGAATCGAATGACGAAAAGCGCAGTTTGATATCTCGAACGATTCTCTAGATATTCGCAGAAAACTGGTAGGGGTATGCAATTTTTGCGAAATGATCGATTTTCTTCGATATTCAAAAAATCATATCTCGAAAACTAAAAGAGATAAATAAAAACGGGTGCCAGATTATTGACGCGGAAGGTTTGGAGCGTCAAATATCCGAAAATGAAGCGATTCTATTTTTTGAAGTTTTGAAATTTGATCGAAAAATTTTCAAAGGGAGTACCATAGGAAAACATGAAAAAAGCGAAAGTCGCTCAATTTCAATGAAACGAAGCTACAAGATGGAGAAAATTACGCGGAATCGAATGGCGAAAAGCGCAGTTTGATATCTCGAACGGTTCTCTACATATTCCCAGAAAACTGGTCGGGGAATGCAATTTTTGCGAAATGATCGATTTTCTTCGATATTCAAAAAATCATATCTCGAAAACTAAAAGAGATAAACCTAAACGGGTGCCAGATTATTAACGCGCGTGGTTTGGAGAGTCAAATATCCGAAAATGAAGCGATTCTATTTTTTGAAGTTTTGCAATTTGTTCGAAAAATTTCATAAGGGGGTACCATAGGAAAACATCAGAAAAACGAAAGACACTTGATTTCTATGAAAGTAAGCCACAAGATGGAGAAAATTACGGGGAATCGAATGGCGCAAACCGCAGTTTGATATCTCGAACGGTTTTCTAGATATTCGCAGAAATCTGGCCGAGGAATGCGATTTTTGCAAAATGTTCGATTTTCTTCGATTTTCAATAAATCATATCTCGAAAACTAAAAGAGATAAATCAAAACGGGTGCTAGATTATTGATGCGCGTGGTTTGGAGCGTCAAATATCCGAAAATGAAGCGATTCTATTTTTTCAAGTTTTGCAATTTGTTCGAAAAATTTCATAAGGGGGTACCATAGGAAAACATCAGAAAAACGAAAGCCACTTGATTTCTATGAAAGTAAGCCACAAGATGGAGAAAATTACGGGGAATCGAATGGCGCAAACCGCAGTTTGATATCTCGAACGGTTTTCTAGATATTCCCAGAAATCTGGCCGAGGAATGCGATTTTTGCAAAATGTTCGATTTTCTTCGATTTTCAATAAATCATATCTCGAAAACTAAAAGAGATAAATCAAAACGGGTGCCAGATTATTGATGCGGGTGGTTTGGAGCGTCAAATATCCGAAAATGAAGCGATTCTATTTTTTCAAGTTTTGCAATTTGTTCGAAAAATTTCATAAGGGGGTACCATAGGAAAACATCAGAAAAACGAAAGCCACTTGATTTCTATGAAAGTAAGCCACAAGATGGAGAAAATTACGGGGAATCGAATGGCTCAAACCGCAGTTTGATATCTCGAACGATTTTCTAGATATTCGCAGAAAACTAGAAGGGGAATGCAATTTTTGTAAAATGTTCGATTTTCTTCGATTTTCAAAAAATCCTATCTCGAAAACTAAAAGAGATAAATCAAAACGCGTGCCAGATTATTGATGCGCGTGCTTTGGAGCGTCAAATATCCGAAAATGAAGCGATTCTATGTTTTCAAGTTTTGCAATTTGTTCGAAAAATTTCATAAGGGGGTACCATAGGAAAACATCAGAAAAACGAAAGACACTTGATTTCTATGAAAGTAAGACACAAGATGGAGAAAATTACGGGGAATCGAATGGCGCAAAACGCAGTTTGATATCTCGAACGGTTTTCTAGATATTCGCAGAAAACTTGTCGGGGAATGCGATTTTTGCAAAATGTTCGATTTTCAAAAAATCATATCTCGAAAACTAAAAGAGATAAATCAAAACGGGTGCCAGATTATTAACGCGCGTGGTTTGGAGCGTCAAATATCCGAAAATGTAGCGATTCTATATTTTGAAGTTTTGAAATTTGATCGAAAAATTTTCAAAGGGGGTACCATAGGAAAACATGACAAAAGCGAAAGTCGCTCAATTTCAATGAAACTAAGCTACAAGATGCAGAAAATTACGCGGAATCGAATGGCGAAAAGCGCAGTTTGATATCTCGAACGGTTCTCTAGATACTCGCAGAAAACTGGTTGGGAATGCAATTTTTGCGAAATGTTCGATTTTCTTCGATATTCAAAAAATCATATCTCGAAAACTAAAAGAGATAAATCAAAACGGGTGCCAGATTATTGACGCGGAAGGTTTGGAGCGTCAAATATCCGAAAATGAAGCGATTCTATTTTTTGAAGTTTTGAAATTTGATCGAAAAATTTTCAAAGGGGGTACCATAGGAAAACATCAGAAAAGCGAAAGTCACTCAATTTCTCTGCAATTAAGCCACAAGATGGAGAAAATTACGTGGAATCGAATGGCGAAAAGCGCAGTTTGATATCTCGAACGGTTTTCTAGATATTCGCAGAAATCTGGCCGAGGAATGCGATTTTTGCAAAATGTTCGATTTTCTTCGATTTTCAATAAATCATATCTCGAAAACTAAAAGAGATAAATCAAAACGGGTGACAGATTATTGATGCGCGTGGTTTGGAGCGTCAAATATCCGAAAATGAAGCAATTCTATTTTTTCAAGTTTTGCAATTTGTTCGAAAAATTTCATAAGGGGGTACCATAGGAAAACATCAGAAAAACGAAAGCCACTTGATTTCTATGAAAGTAAGCCACAAGATGGAGAAAATTACGGGGAATCGAATGGCGCAAACCGCAGTTTGATATCTCGAACGGTTTTCTAGATATTCGCAGAAATCTGGCCGAGGAATGCGATTTTTGCAAAATGTTCAATTTTCTTCGATTTTCAATAAATCATATCTCGAAAACTAAAAGAGATAAATCAAACAGGTGACAGATTATTGATGCGCGTGGTTTGGAGCGTCAAATATCCGAAAATGAAGCGATTCTATTTTTTCAAGTTTTGCAATTTGTTCGAAAAATTTCATAAGGGGGGTACCATAGGAAAACATCAGAAAAACGAAAGCCACTTGATTTCTATGAAAGTAAGCCACAAGATGGAGAAAATTACGGGGAATCGAATGGCGCAAACCGCAGTTTTGATATCTCGAACGGTTTTCTAGATATTCGCAGAAAACTGGTCGGAGAATGCGATTTTTGCAAAACGTTCGGTTTTCAAAAAATCATATCTCGAAAACTAAAAGAGATAAATCAAAACGGGTGCCAGATTATTGATGCGCGTGGTTTGGAGCGTCAAATATCCGAAAATGAAGCGATTCTATTTTTTCAAGTTTTGCAATTTGTTCGAAAAATTTCATAAGGGGGTACCATAGGAAAACATCAGAAAAACGAAAGCCACTTGATTTCTATGAAAGTAAGCCACAAGATGGAGAAAATTACGGGGAATCGAATGGCTCAAACCGCAGTTTGATATCTCGAACGGTTTTCTAGATATTCGCAGAAAACTAGAAGGGGAATGCAATTTTTGTAAAATGTTCGATATTCTTCGATTTTCAAAAAATCCTATCTCGAAAACTAAAAGAGATAAATCAAAACGCGTGCCAGATTATTGATGCGCGTGCTTTGGAGCGTCAAATATCCGAAAATGAAGCGATTCTATTTTTTCAAGTTTTGCAATTTGTTCGAAAAATTTCATAAGGGGGGGGTACCATAGGAAAACATCAGAAAAACGAAAGACACTTGATTTCTATGAAAGTAAGCCACAAGATGGAGAAAATTACGGGGAATCGAATGGCGCAAACCGCAGTTTGATATCTCGAACGGTTTTCTAGATATTCGCAGAAAACTTGTCGGGGAATGCGATTTTTGCAAAATGTTCGATTTTCAAAAAATCATATCTCGAAAACTAAAAGAGATAAATCAAAACGGGTGCCAGATTATTGACGCGGAAGGTTTGGAGCGTCAAATATCCGAAAATGAAGCGATTCTATTTTTTGAAGTTTTGAAATTTGATCGAAAAATTTTCAAAGGGGGTACCATAGGAAAACATCAGAAAAGCGAAAGTCACTCAATTTCTCTGCAATTAAGCCAAAAGATTGGAGAAAATTACGTGGAATCGAATGGCGAAAAGCGCAGTTTGATATCTCGAACGATTCTCTAGATATTCGCAGAAAACTGGTAGGGGTATGCAATTTTTGCGAAATGATCGATTTTCTTCGATATTCAAAAAATCATATCTCGAAAACTAAAAGAGATAAATCAAAACGGGTGCCAGATTATTGACGCGGAAGGTTTGGAGCGTCAAATATCCGAAAATGAAGCGATTCTATTTTTTGAAGTTTTGAAATTTGATCGAAAAATTTTCAAAGGGGGTACCATAGGAAAACATCAGAAAAGCGAAAGTCACTCAATTTCTCTGCAATTAAGCCACAAGATGGAGAAAATTACGTGGAATCGAATGGCGAAAAGCGCAGTTTGATATCTCGAACGATTCTCTAGATATTCGCAGAAAACTGGTAGGGCTATGCAATTTTTGCGAAATGATCGATTTTCTTCGATATTCAAAAAATCATATCTCGAAAACTAAAAGAGATAAATCAAAACGGCTGCCAGATTATTGACGCGGAAGGTTTGGAGCGTCAAATATCCGAAAATGAAGCGATTCTATTTTTTGAAGTTTTGAAATTTGATCGAAAAATTTTCAAAGGGGGGTACCATAGGAAAACATCAGAAAAGCGAAAGTCACTCAATTTCTCTGCAATTAAGCCACAAGATGGAGAAAATTACGTGAATCGAATGACGAAAAGCGCAGTTTGATATCTCGAACGATTCTCTAGATATTCGCAGAAAACTGGTAGGGGTATGCAATTTTTGCGAAATGATCGATTTTCTTCGATATTCAAAAAATCATATCTGGAAAACTAAAAGAGATAAATCAAAACGGGTGCCAGATTATTGACGCGGATGTTTTGGAGCGTCAAATATCCGAAAATGAAGCAATTTTATTTTTTGAAATCTTGAAATTTGATCGAAAAATTTTCAAAGGGGGGGTACCATAGGAAAACATCTGAAATGTGAAAGTCACTCAATTTCTCTGCAATTAAGCCAAAAGATGGAGAAAATTACGTGGAATCGAATGGCGAAAAGCGCAGTTGATATCTCGAACGATTCTCTAGATATTCGCAGAAAATTGGTAGGGGTATGCAATTTTTGCAAAATGTTCGATTTTCTTCGATATTCCAAAAATCATATCTGGGGAAAACTAAAAGAGATAAATCAAAACGGGTGCCAGATTATTGACGCGGAAGTTTTGGAGCGTCAAATATCCGAAAATGAAGCAATTTTATTTTTTGAAATCTTGAAATTTGATCGAAAAATTTTCAAAGGGGGTACCATAGAAAACATCAAAAAAGCGAAAGTCACCAAATTTCAATGAAACTAAGCTACAGGATGGAGAAAATTACGCGGAATCGATGGCGAAAAGCGCACTTTGATATCTCAAACGGTTCTCTAGATACTCGCAGAAAACTGGTCGGGGAATGCAATTTTTGCGAAATGTTCGATTTTCTTCGATATTCAAAAAATCATATCTCGAAAACTAAAAGAGATAAATCAAAACGGATGCCAAATTATTGAGGCGGAAGGTTTGGAGCGTCAAATATCCGAAAATGAAGCGATTCTATTTTTTGAAGTTTTGAAATTTGATCGAAACATTTTCAAACGGGTTACCATAGGAAAACATCAAAAAGCGAAAGTCACTCAATTTGAATGAAACTAAGCCACAAGATGGAGAAAATTAAGCGGAATCGAATGGCGAAAAGTGCAGATTGATATCCCGAACGGCTCTCTAGATATTCGCAGAAAACTGGTAGGGTATGCAATTTTTTCAAAATGTTCTATTTTCGTTCGATATTCAAAAAATCATATCTCGAAACCTAACAGAGATAAATTAAAACGGGTGCCAGATTATTAACGCGCGTGGTTTGGAGCGTCAAATATCCGAAAATGAAGCGATTCTATTTTTTGAAGTTTTGAAATTTCATCGAGAAATTTTCAAAGGGGGTACCATAGGAGGTTATCAGAAAAGCGAAAGTCACTCAATTTCTCTGAAACTAAGCCACAAGATGGAGAAGATTACGCGGAATCGAATGACGAAAAGCGCAGTTTGATATCTCGAACGATTCTCTAGATATTCGCAGAAAACTGATCGGGGAATGCAATTTTTGCAAAATGTTCGATTTTCTTCGATATACCAAAAAATCATATCTCGAAAACTAAAAAGAGATAAATTAAAACGGGTGCCAGACTATTGACGCGAAAGGTTTGGAGCGTCAAATATCCGAAAATGAAGCGATTCTATTTTTTGAAGTTTTGAAATTTGATCGAAAAAATTTTCAAAGGGGGTACCATAGGAAACATCAGAAAAGCGAAAGTCACTCAATTTCTCTGCAATTAAGCCACTAGATGGAGAAAATTACGTGGAATCGAATGGCGAAAAGCGCAGTTTGATATCTCGAACGATTCTCTAGATATTCGCAGAAAACTGGTAGGGGTATGCAATTTTTGCGAAATGATCGATTTTCTTCGATATTCAAAAAATTCATATCTCGAAAACTAAAAGAGATAAATAAAAACGGGTGCCAGATTATTGACGCGGAAGGTTTGGAGCGTCAAATATCCGAAAATGAAGCGATTCTATTTTTTGAAGTTTTGAAATTTGATCGAAAAATTTTCAAAGGGAGTACCATAGGAAAACATGAAAAAAGCGAAAGTCGCTCAATTTCAATGAAACGAAGCTACAAGATGGAGAAAATTACGCGGAATCGAATGGCGAAAAGCGCAGTTTGATATCTCGAACGGTTCTCTACATATTCCCAGAAAACTGGTCGGGGAATGCAATTTTTGCGAAATGATCGATTTTCTTCGATATTCAAAAAATCATATCTCGAAAACTAAAAGAGATAAACCAAAACGGGTGCCAGATATTAACGCGCGTGGTTTGGAGAGTCAATATCCGAAAATGAAGCGATTCTATTTTTTGAAGTTTTGCAATTTGTTCGAAAAATTTCATAAGGGGGTACCATAGGAAAACATCAGAAAAACGAAAGCAACTTGATTTCTATGAAGTAAGCCACAAGATGGAGAAAATTACGGGGAATCGAATGGCGCCAAACCGCAGTTTGATATCTCGAACGGTTTTCTAGATATTCGCAGAAAACTGGTCGGAGAATGCGATTTTTGCAAAATGTTCGGTTTTCAAGAAATCATATCTCGAAAACTAAAAGAGATAAATCAAAACGGGTGCCAGATTATTGCTGCGCGTGGTTTGGAGCGTCAAATATCCGAAATGAAGCGATTCTATTTTTTCAAGTTTTGCAATTTTGTTCGAAAAATTTCATAAGGGGGTACCATAGGAAAATATCAGAAAAACGAAAGCCACTTGATTTCTATGAAAGTAAGCCACAAGATGGAGAAAATTACGGGGAATCGAATGGCTCAAACCGCAGTTTGATATCTCGAACGGTTTTCTAGATATTCGCAGAAATCTAGAAGGGGAATGCAATTTTTGTAAATATGTTCGATTTTCTTCGATTTTCAAAAAATCCTATCTCGAAAACTAAAAGAGATAAATCAAAACGCGTGCCAGATTATTGATGCGCGTGCTTTGGAGCGTCAAATATCCGAAATGAAGCGATTTTATTTTTTCAAGTTTTGCCAATTTGTTCGAAAAATTCATAAGGGGGTACCATAGGAAAACATCAGAAAAACGAAAAGCCACTTGATTTCTATGAAAGTAAGCCCACAAGATGGAGAAAATTACGGGGAATCGAATGGCGCAAACCGCAGTTTGATATCTCGAACGGTTTTCTAGATATTCGCAGAAAACTGGTCGGAGAATGCGATTTTTGCAAAATGTTCGGTTTTCAAAAAAATCATATCTCGAAAACTAAAAGAGATAAATCAAAACGGGTGCCAGATTATTGATGCGCGTGGTTTGGAGCGTCAAATATCCGAAAATGAAGCGATTCTATTTTTTCAAGTTTTGCAATTTGTTCGAAAAATTTCATAAGGGGGTACCATAGGAAAACATCAGAAAAACGAAAGCCACTTGATTTCTATGAAAGTAAGCCACAAGATGGAGAAAATTACGGGGAATCGAATGGCTCAAACCGCAGTTTGATATCTCGAACGGTTTTCTAGATATTCGCAGAAAACTAGAAGGGGGAATGCAATTTTTGTAAAATGTTCGATTTTCTTCGATTTTCAAAAAATCCTATCTCGAAAACTAAAAGAGATAAATCAAAACGCGTGCCAGATTATTGATGCGCGTGCTTTGGAGCGTCAAATATCCGAAATTGAAGCGATTCTATTTTTTCAGTTTTGCAATTTGTTCGAAAAATTTCATAAGGGGGTACCATAGGGAAACATCAGAAAAACGAAAGCCACTTGATTTCTATGAAAGTAAGCCACAAGATGGAGAAAATTACGGGGAATCGAATGGCGCAAACCGGCAGTTTGATACTCGAACGGTTTTCTAGATATTCGCAGAAAACTGGTCGGAGAATGCGATTTTTGCAAAAATGTTCGATTTTCAAATAATCCTATCTCGAAAACTAAAAGAGATAAATCAAAACGCGTGCCAGATTATTGATGCGGCGTGCTTTGGAGCGTCAAATATCCGAAAATGAAGCGATTATATTTTTTCAAGTTTTGCAATTGTTCGAAAATTTCATAAGGGGGTACCATAGGAAAACATCAGAAAAACGAAGACACTTGATTTCTATGAAAGTAAGACACAAGATGGAGAAAATTACGGGGGAATCGAT
>JARFXV010002688.1:20000-28957 GCA_031761425.1 Cosmopolites sordidus | reverse complement strand
CAGTCAGCAAGCTGTCCAAGGACATTCAGCAGGCCTACAACAGCGCTTCGGAGCCACGGCCAGCCAACCAGTCCAGGCTAACCACAGACCTCCCGCTGGATCTGAAAAACCTTCTCCGAGCGAGAAATCGCCTGTTGAGAAGGGCCAGATCCACCCTCGATCCCGAGGATAAAAGGCGGGCAAACCAGGCGACCAGAGAAGCCAGGCAAGCGATGAAGTCTTTCAGAGAAGTAAAGTGGGGGTAACCTGCTCTCCTCTCTGGACTCATCGAACTCCAGGCAGATCTGGCGTCTGGCGAGGTCTTTGGCGGGAAAATCCAGGAGGATTATTCCACCGCTAAAATCGGATGCAGATGGCGCTGTCGCCGTCTCCGATGTGGACAAAGCCGAACTTCTGGCTGAGTCCTTCAAGCTTCAGATGACCTGTCAACGTCATCCCGAAGCAGATCCAAATTTCGATGCGGAGGTCAGCAGGGTTTCGGCCCAGCTACCTATCTTCCCGCAAATCTCCTTCCTGCAAAATCATCTCGCTTCCCCCCGTTCAATCACAGCAATAATCAAAAGCTTCGCCCCCAGAAAAACCCCCGGCTTTGACGGTATCACGGCCAGGCAACTTCAGAAACTTCCGAGCAAGCAGATCGCGGAGATCACAAACATCGTGAACTCCATTCTGCGCCTCCAACATTATCCAAGCTCATGGAAGCACGCCATTCTTGCCGTGATACCCAAAAAATGCAACAGTCCGAGCCCGGCCGACTACAGGCCGATCAGTCTCCTCAGCGCTCTCTCCAAAATCGCTGAAAAAACCATCCTCGAAGCCCTCAACAGCTTCACCGACTCCAAAAAGATCATTCCAGATGAACAATTCGGGTTCAGGAAAGGTCTTTCATCCATTCACCAAGCGGCCAGGTTGGCCAGCAAAGTCCATTCAGCTCTCGAGAAAAAATGGCATCTCGGAGCAGTTCTTCTCGACCTGTCCAAAGCCTTCGACAAAGTCTGGCATGATGGTCTCATCTACAAAACCATCTCTCTCGGATTTCCCCGAGATCTGACCTTGTTAATCCGTTCATTCCTGGAAGACAGAACCTTCCAAGTTCGAATAAACTCTTCCGTCTCCACGAGAAAACAAATAAAAGCGGGCGTCCCGCAAGGTTCCCCCCTGGCACCGGCCTTGTTCAATATCTACTTGGCCGGTATTCCACGCTCACAAGATGTGAAATCCGCATTCTTCGCGGACGACACAGCTTACTTTGTAGCGTCTCCTCAGACTTCTGTGATTCACAACAAACTCCAGAAGCAACTTAATGCAGCTATCCACTGGCTCAAATTCTGGCGCCTGCAAGTCAATCCGAAAAAGACTCAGGCGATCATCTTCACTAATAAACGCTTCATCAGAGAATACAGGCTACTGGTGGACAAAGTTCCGATTCCATGGTTGCAAAAAGCAACCTACTTAGGTCTTCATTTCGACCGACATCTCTCTTGGTCCAGTCAAATCCAGCAAGCCATCTGCAAGGGTTGCGGCATCATCAAAATGCTGTACCCGCTCTCATGCAGAACGAGCAACCTCGCTCCAAAAATCAAAGTCATGATCTACAAAATCCTTGTCAGATCAGTAGTTCTGTACGGCTTCCATACGTACTACCGGTTTCTTGGTCCAACTCTGATCAAGAAACTTCAAATTTTCCAAAATAAATCCTTGCGTGTGGCCCTAGACGCACCTTGGTACGTTAGAAATAACCAAATCCATCGGGAGGCCTGCGTGCCACCGATCTCTCAATTCCATCAAACCACACTCGCCAAGCTGAAGCTCACAGCCTCGCGATGGTAGCAATCCACTGCTACGCGAATTATCGGACCTCCTGCCCTAGCCACAGGGCAATACTCCGATATCATCGTCCCCAATCTCCGGCATCAAGACCCGGTTAACGAAGTTTTCTCGTTTTCCGACTTGTGTAAGTCTCAGCCTCCGCTACCGCCGTCGCACAATCTAGCGTTTCTGTCTGTGCCGGCCCGGCGACTGCACCTATGCGCAGCGTCGGCCCGGCAACGGCAGAAATTAGCACCGCAACGCCGATGACTTCATCGGTTTTCCAAATTAACCTCCTGAAGTTCGCCTGGACTTCATTGAAAAACCACTTCATGAACAGTCGGACCTCCGTCCTTCGGGACCAAACATTCCGACATTTCCTGGGTCAACTAGAGACCCTCAAAATAATTAGAAACCCATTCTGGTCAATCTCATGCTATATAAGTAAGGGCCGAAAAGGCTAACTTAAAAACCAGGCTAATAAAATAGAAATAGAATAATACAGTATCTCATATGACTCTGCGACGTTCGTGTCGTACGAATCTGAACGGTTATAGTTAAAAAAACAAATAAAATAACCAAACATGTCCGGACGTGGAAAAGGTGGCAAAGTTAAAGGGAAAGCAAAGTCTCGCTCGAATCGTGCCGGATTGCAGTTTCCTGTCGGTCGTATTCACAGATTGTTGAGAAAAGGAAATTACGCGGAACGTGTCGGTGCCGGAGCACCGGTATATTTGGCCGCGGTGATGGAATATCTAGCCGCCGAAGTATTGGAATTGGCGGGAAATGCCGCCAGAGATAACAAAAAGACGAGGATTATACCACGACATTTACAATTAGCCATTCGAAATGACGAAGAATTGAACAAACTATTGTCCGGCGTGACCATCGCACAAGGGGTGTTTTTGCCTAACATTCAGGCCGTGCTATTGCCTAAGAAGACCGACAGTAAAACGAAATAAAATATTAAAACGGATTGCTGCATCCCTGCACGATGGATCTTTACCTGATTCGAAATATCGGTCCTTTTCAGGACCAACAAAACATCTTTGGAATGAAAAAAAAAAATACTATCGATACGTATTCCTTATACAGTTGCATGATCTATAGATATACTTTAAGTATGTACATCAATTAAAGTTAAATGAAATGCCTGACAGGCATAAGACAATAGCATTATCAATAAAAAAAATACCTCATGATCTCCTTAGCGTTTTATCGATATGAATCGAGAATTACGTGACTGGGAAACGTTAAAAACACCTGAGAAACGCAAAAAAAAAACCGCTACAAATGGAGGGACTTAAATCGGCATAAAATCCTCGCGGGCATCGTTCGGTGGTAACCTTTTCAAATAGTTAGTAGTATCGATTTAATATTACCTTTCGGATATATAATATATATATATATATATTATATATATATATATATATATATATATATATATATATATATATATATATTATATGTATATATAGATATTATATATATATATATATATATATATATATATATATATATATATATATATATATATATATATATATATATATATATATATCTATATATAGATATATATATATATATATATATATATATATATATATATATATATATATATATATATAGTATATATATAGTATATATATATATATATATATATATATATCAGTATCATGACTTAAGGGATGTTTATTCTTAATTTTTTTTCAGTGACATTAAATGTTGTGGTTCTAAAAAGAACCGATTTTTGAAAACCGTAAAGCTTTTGTAAACGTGCAGGTTTTCTACGTCTTCTCCGGATGATGATGATGATGATGATGGAGGTGGTTAATACGAGACGGTCGTTGTAGTCAACAATCTGTGTTGTGCACATTCGATTTCTTCATACCTCTTGATCGAGATTATGATGAAACCACAAAGGAGAGAACCGTTTACTTCTTCTTTTTTGGGGAAGCTGCTTTCTTCGCTTTGCCTCCGGTTGCGGCTGGGAGACTTGGCACTTTTCGGTTTGGGAGCCTTAGGTTTCTTGGTAGGGCCCAGCTTTGTTTGATTTCTTCGCTTTCGACGGTGATTTTGCCTTCGATGGCACCGTGGGCGGCGGCGGCGCCAACTGTTATCGCCGAAGATCCCGAACTAGCCGATTTTTCCCATTTTCTTTTCGACGGCCTTCTTCACCGATACCTTCTTCTCGGCGGCGGCAACTTTCTTTGGTTTCCCGGTGGCCTTTTTGACTGTCTTTTTTTTTTCTGCCGTCGTCGTCGTCGTCGTCGTCGTTCTCTTCGCCGGACTCTTTTTACCGCCTGCTTTGGTTGCTGCCGTAGTGTTTCTTTTCCTTTGACCACCACCACCACTAACGGAGGATGATGAAACAACACTTGCCGCCGATTGGTTTCGTTTGAACCGACGAACTAGACGACGCCGCTGCTGCCAATTTAAACGAACCGGACGCCCCCTTTCCTTTAGTCTGAACCAAGGTGCCTGATACGACCGCCGATTTTAAATATTTCTTAATGAAAGGCGATACTTTCTCGGCATCGACCTTATAGTTGGCGGCGATATACTTCTTGATCGCTCTCAACGACGAACCTCCCCTTTCTTTCAGACCCTTAATGGCGTTGGTTACCATTTCGGCGGTGGGTGGATGCGTAGCCTTTGGCTTTGGGATTTTTTCTTTTTGGCAGTTTTTTCTTTTTTTCGATGAAATCGTCGCCGATGCGCCGTTGTTGCTGCTGTAGGTGCAGATGAAGCCCCTGAACCACCGGCTACCCGTTCCTAACTGATTAGATGGAGACGTGGCTTGACCGCCGACTTCTGCATCTGCCATTTCTCGTTGTCGTCGTCAAAGATTGATAAAATATAACAGACAAATCTTTAGTCTCACGATGAAGTGCGGTACCGTAACGATGCTCGCGCGACAATTACGTTTTACTAAATGATTTTTTTGTACCTACAGATGGCCTATCTTACCCGAAGGGGCGAACGGAGGACTGAACGTCTACGCGTAGACACTGCTCCGTTTTCCGGCTTAGCCGAGACCTTTAACGAGGTTGGAACATTTTTTTAATTTTGTATTTTTCGTTAAAAAATGCCATATTCCAGATTACAAAATTCATTCAGACTCGTTGTCATTACCTTCAGGATACAGCAGCTGTTCGGTTCGTGTCGATCTGTCGACAAGATCAAATTAAAAGATCCACGACAAACCTACGATTTCGACATTTCAAGAGAAACATTTTATGTGCTTCGATTTATTTCGGATAAATATGGGATTAAATAAGATATAGCCCCGTCGATGCCAATACCTCCAATATATCACCGGTCGATTAAGTACACGGATTCGTAGAGCAATAGATAACCTTACTGGAAAAAAAAAACTATTTTCGGCGACCTGCCATCGATCTTCTCTCCCATCGAAGGGAATCTAGTCTCGTTCTTATCCTTCGTCTTGGCCACCACCTTGCTAACTATCGTACCGTTATAATACATTTCAATATGATTATTATTGGCGGATAAGATAGGATCAATTATCAAACGTACTGGAGATCGAACGAACATTTAAAAGAAAGACATATCCGTAATCGCAACGATTGGAGAAGTTAGGCTAGAAAGTTCTCTCGATGGCGATTCTTGGGCGAAAACGGCGTCCGTACTTATCAGTAGCTACATGAATTATTCGATCCGATCATTTCGATTAAATACGTAAAAATAAACGTATGTGAACCAAGTCCAGTCGTATTCTCACCGATGTCACCTCAATTAATTTTAAGCACGTTTATTGTAACGACTCTCCACCGATTAACGGGAGATATTCCACCTTGGTTGTCCGTAATCTCCATGTCTGTCTATGTTATTTATATATTTTTTTTTTAATTGTCGTTTTATGGACTCTCGGGCAATTAACGAAGTGAATTCCACTTTCGTTATCGACAATGTTCTCTCTCTATTTTTTTTTTATAATTTAGAATGTTATTTTGTGGTCCTGAAAAGAACCGTTTTTTTTTTTTTGTGTCTGGATTTCGTTTTTTAGATATTTTAAAACGTCAAATAATTTATCTGCAACTTAACCGCCGAAACCGTAGAGAGTACGTCCTTGACGTTTCAAGGCATACACCACATCCATGGCGGTGACCGTTTTCCTCTTGGCGTGTTCCGTATATGTTACGGCATCCTGATAACGTTCTCGAGGAACACTTTCAATACACCTCTGGTTTCTTCGTATATCAAACCCGATATACGTTTGACGCCACCACGTCGGGCTAATCTTCGAATGGCGGGTTTGGTGATGCCTTGAATATTATCACGTAGCACTTTACGATGACGTTTGGCGCCTCCTTTTCCCAAACCCTTTCCGCCTTTGCCTCTTCCGGTCATTTTTTTTTTTCTCAAATACTTGTTAGTCAAACGGTCTTCGCGTCGAATCAACGAAACACATTTAATTTCTTAAACTTATATATGGGTTTCCGGGGAGGCCCCGCCCATCGTTCGTTACCGGGCCAATGGCCTGCAACGTAGGAGAGGGTATAACAAATTCGAGATCTTTTTTTAATTGTCATTCGGCTGGTGCGTGTCGTTGTCGACCTCTGTGATTTAACCGTTGTGTTCTTATACGTCTCGTCTGTAATTGTAATAGTCCGAGAAGAGATGGCCCGTACGAAGCAAACCGCACGCAAATCGACCGGTGGCAAAGCTCCTAGAAAACAATTGGCGACCAAGGGCGGCAAGAAAGAGTGCCCCCGCAACCGGCGGGGTGAAGAAACCTCACCGTTACAGGCCAGGTACCGTCGCCCTGCGAGAAATCCGTCGTTACCAGAAGAGCACCGAACTGTTGATCAGAAAATTACCCTTCCAACGTTTGGTACGTGAGATCGCACAAGATTTCAAAACGGATTTACGCTTCCAGAGTTCTGCAGTCATGGCTTTACAAGAAGCTAGCGAAGCCTATCTGGTCGGTCTTTTCGAAGATACAAATCTGTGTGCCATTCATGCCAAACGTGTCACCATCATGCCCAAAGACATCCAGCTGGCCAGGCGTATTCGAGGCGAACGTGCCTAAAATATATTTTATATAAATCCGTACATATATATATATATATATATATATATATATATATATATATATATATATATATATATATATATATATATATGCGTATTTTATATATAGCAAAAAAACCGGTTCTTTTCAGAACCAACAAAATGAGTATGTACAAATAATAAAGGGAAAATACATCGTGCATGAATGCCCGTTGTTTCGATTCGTTATACCAAACGATGCGTAAACCAATGGCGAAACATTTAAGCTTGGAGTATTTTTTTTTTTTCATTCCAAATAATTATCACGTCAGTCTTTTACCTTAATACATGTTTTTTCTCGCTCGAAATAACTATTGCGCCAGTGTTTCTCTCGTTAGTAATACTTATTATAAAGGGTAGAAGTAAATTTCACCATTTTCTCTAATATGGCGAAGGCGAACGTTTGTACCCTAAGGTCGGACCAAGCCTCCTTAAAAGAAAATGTAGGTAGGGGGATTGCATTCAGCAATAGAGGGGTCTCAATGTGATCGAAAAATATGGCGGTCGAACACATAATGGAGGTAGCGACGGTTTTTTTTTTTTTTTTTTTTTTAACTTTTGGGTATTATAGAGGGTCGCGACACTGAAAATGATTGAGAAACGATGACCTCTTTAAGTCATGTTAGATTTATTATTTTCTCGGAGTCGGTTACAGATCTATATATATATATTTTTTTTTTTTTACGTTCATTTGTGGCTCTGAAAAGAGCCGTTTTTGTTTCTTTCATTCGAAATAATTTTCACGTATTTACTTGGAACTGGTGTATTTGGTGACGGCTTTGGTACCTTCACTAACGGCGTGTTTGGCTAATTCTCCAGGTAAAAGTAATCTGACCGCCGTTTGAATTTCTCTACTTGTTATTGTCGATCTCTTGTTATAGTGGGCCAAACGCGAAGCTTCGGCGGCAATCCTTTCGAAAATGTCATTAACGAAAGAATCATGATCGACATGGCCTTGCTGGAAATTCCCGTATCCGGATGTACTTGTTTCAACACTTTGTAAATGTAAATGGCGTAACTCTCCTTCCTCCTACGCTTCTTCTTTTTATCAGTTTTTGAGATGTTTTTTTGTGCCTTTCCGGCTTTCTTGGCCGCTTTACCGCTGGTTTTTGGTGGCATTATTGACAAACTCGTCGAATTAACGTACGTATACTACAAGCTCGTAAGGTGAACTGGTTTCAGCACTGTCCTAGGGCCACCGTATTTGTGACAGAGCGTACGAATAAGTTACGCTCCGCCCATTGAACAGAGATTCGTGTTCGGTTGCGTTTCTATTGGTCTCCTGATATATAATATCATGAAGCGAACCTTGACCAAAAAAATACAGTATCTCATCTGACTGTGCGACGGCAATCCCGTCGTGCGAATCTGATCTATTACAGTTAAAGAATAAATAAAATTAATAAATATGTCCGGACGCGGAAAAGGAGGCAAAGTTAAAGGAAAGGCCAAGTCGCGTTCGAATCGTGCCGGATTGCAGTTTTCCGGTCGGCCGTATTCACAGATTGTTGAGGAAAGGAAATTACGCGGAACGCGTAGGTGCAGGAGCACCGGTATATTTGGCCGCGGTAATGGAGTATCTTGCCGCCGAAGTATTGGAATTGGCCGGAAACGCCGCCAGAGATAACAAGAAGACCAGGATTATCCACGACATTTGCAGCTCGCCATCAGAAATGACGAAGAATTAAACAAACTTTTGTCAGGCGTTACCATCGCCCAAGGTGGTGTTTTACCGAACATTCAGGCCGTGCTATTGCCAAAGAAGACAGACAGTAAAACGAAATAAAATCAAAACGATTGCTGCATCCCTGCATGAAGGGTCTTTACCTGATTCGAAATATCGGTCCTTTTCAGGACCAACAAAAAACTATAGAATGAACAAAGAAAAATACAAATACTACCCATCACCTAAATGGCGGAGTGATATTTAAATATGCTCTAGATAAGCACATTAAAAATATCAAAATTTCCAAAGGGTTTTATTTGCACGTATAAAATTGCGTATCAGAGGGAACGTTACAAAACCGATAGTGCTGTTAATGGAACAAAAATAAAAAAACTACTTTCGGATC
>JARFXV010002688.1:0-15000 GCA_031761425.1 Cosmopolites sordidus | reverse complement strand
TCCCGGCACCCGGTGTCGGCCGCGGGATTCGGTGCTGGGCTCTTCCCTGTTCGCTCGCAGCTACTAGGGGAATCCTGGTTAGTTTCTTTTCCTCCGCTTAGTAATATGCTTAAATTCGGCGGGTAGTCTCACCTGCTCTGAGGTCGATATATATATATATATAAATATAATAATGGTAAATAAAGCTGCGCCCGCCGCGTGTATATAAGTAGTAGCCTCGACATCGTATAACAAACGATCAGACGTCGCATATCCTTTAATTAAAGAATATATATTATCGGACACGACGACCGAAAACGATGCGATGCGACACGCACGGCACACTTTCGCTTAATTCGCATGAAAACGGCGAATTAAGATCGTCCTTACGTTTTAAGACGTCGCGCCCACCTGCCACGCGTTCGCGAAGGCGAATCGACGGCAACAGGTGCTCGCGTCACGACGTCCAACACGCTCCGTCGTCATTATCCGAATGCAACGCGACAGACAGATGGTACATCGTCGTCGTCGTCGTCATTTTCGGACAAAACCGAGCAGTCTTTAAATAAGGTACGACCCTCAGCCAGGAGTGGTCCGGGAATGGAATCCCCAGGACCGCAATGTGCGTTCGAAGTGTCGATGTTCATGTGTCCTGCAGTTCACAAGTTGACGCGCAATTAGCTGCGTTCTTCATCGACCCACGAGCCAAGTGATCCACCGTTTAGGGTAATCTTTTTTATCGATTCATTTAACGAGAAGGAAACTATCGCCACGACGATGACGACGACCAAGGCGAACCTCGTCTTCGCGGGCGTGGCAGTAATGGTCCGACTCGTTTGTGATGCGAGAAATAAAATACTTCT
Organism: Cosmopolites sordidus; assembly: GCA_031761425.1. Classification (NCBI taxonomy): domain Eukaryota; kingdom Metazoa; phylum Arthropoda; class Insecta; order Coleoptera; family Curculionidae; genus Cosmopolites; species Cosmopolites sordidus. The sequence continues at coordinate 14,158 of JARFXV010002688.1, read as the reverse complement.
CCGTATCGGTTTCATTTTAAGAAATGTAAATGGCAAGATTCCGAAATTTTTAAACGAAACGTTGAAATATTATCCACCGTCGACATCGTTGTCGTCGTCGTCGTCGACAAACAACTAATACAAACGAACGGTGTTTTATATTACGTTTCTCTCGTCACGGTAACGGTCGTCGTCGTCGTCGTCAGTCGACAGCGTCGACGACAAAAACCGCAACGAATGTTTAAAAATCATAACGGAATCGATTATGATGAAGATATGGTTAATGGTCCATATCATACACATCACACAGAAACGACCACGACAACCACAACGACGTTACAGACAGATCACGTGTGCGTGCGTGTGCGTTAAATGTGAAAACTTAAAGATCGTACGGGCGCATATCGTTTAATAATACCGTCGGGAAGGAAAATCCACGAGGATTTTTTATCCCTTAGATTTTTCGTACTCTGGCTGACTCGCTCACTCACTCACTCACTCACTCACTCACTCACTTTCCAGATAGATAGTGAGTGGGCGAGTGAGCGAGCGAGCTAGCTAGCTAGCTAGCGTAGAAACATAAATCTAGGTACCCGATACAAATTCTTTTTTCCGTTTTCGTCTTGCACGCACCAACGAGCGATACGAGCTGCTGTCGTTCGTCGAGGATCGTCAAAGTTGTCGTTCCCTTGTGTCTCTTAATAAAATAAAAGATAGTTCGAATTATTCGAGAGAATAATTACAGACGTGTTCTTAATCGCGCGTCAGATGACGGCAATCGATCACTGTAATGATCCTTCCGCAGGTTCACCTACGGAAACCTTGTTACGACTTTTACTTCCTCTAAATGATCAAGTTTGGTCATCTTTTCTTACACATCGACGACACCGAAGCGCCATCGCGTGTCGATCCGAAGACCTCACTAAATCATTCAATCGGTAGTAGCGACGGGCGGTGTGTACAAAGGGCAGGGACGTAATCAACGCGAGCTTATGACTCGCGCTTACTGGGAATTCCTCGTTCATGGGGAACAATTGCAAGCCCCAATCCCTAGCACGAAGGAGGTTCAGCGGGTTACCCGGGCCGCTCGGCCAGGGAAGACACGCTGATTCCTTCAGTGTAGCGCGCGTGCGGCCCAGAACATCTAAGGGCATCACAGACCTGTTATTGCTCAATCTCGTGCGGCTAGAAGCCGCCTGTCCCTCTAAGAAGAAATGTTTGTACGCCGACAGTAAAAACCGCGCGCGAACGGCGGAGCCCGTGAGGACCCCGCACGTACGGCGGGCCTTTGCGATGTCAAAAAGCGCCTAGTTAGCAGGCTAGAGTCTCGTTCGTTATCGGAATTAACCAGACAAATCGCTCCACCAACTAAGAACGGCCATGCACCACCACCCACCGAATCAAGAAAGAGCTCTCAATCTGTCAATCCTTCCGGTGTCCGGGCCTGGTGAGGTTTCCCGTGTTGAGTCAAATTAAGCCGCAGGCTCCACTCCTGGTGGTGCCCTTCCGTCAATTCCTTTAAGTTTCAGCTTTGCAACCATACTTCCCCCGGAACCCAAAAGCTTTGGTTTCCCGGAAGCTGCCCGTCGAGTCATCGGAGGAACGTCGACGGATCGCTAGCTGGCATCGTTTAAGGTTAGAACTAGGGCGGTATCTGATCGCCTTCGAACCTCTAACTTTCGTTCTTGATCAATGAAAGCGTTTTTGGCAAATGCTTTCGCTTCCGTTCGTCTTGCGACGATCCAAGAATTTCACCTCTAACGTCGCAATACGAATGCCCCCATCCGTTCCTATTAATCATTACCTCGGGGTTCCGAAAACCAACAAAATAGAACCGAGGTCCTATTCCATTATTCCATGCATACAGTATTCAGGCGAAATTTTAGCCTGCTTTAAGCACTCTAATTTGTTCAAAGTAAACGTGCCGGCCCACCTCGACACTCAGTGAAGAGCACCGCGGCAGGATTGATTTGGGCCGCCGTTAAACCGCCAACGAACGCACGCCGCGAGGCGCACGCCCGAACAGACGGCAACCGACTAAGCCCACCGGCAGGACGTCTCGCGAAACGCCAGTTAACACCGCGGACGATGAACCGGCGGCGCGAGACACAAATTCGACTACGAGCTTTTTAACCGCAACAACTTTAATATACGCTATTGGAGCTGGAATTACCGCGGCTGCTGGCACCAGACTGGCCCTCCAATTGATCCTCGTTAAAGGGTTTAGAGTGTACTCATTCCGATTACGGGGCCTCGGATGAGTCCCGTATCGTTATTTTTCGTCACTACCTCCCCGTGCCGGGAGTGGGTAATTTGCGCGCCTGCTGCCTTCCTTGGATGTGGTAGCCGTTTCTCAGGCTCCCTCTCCGGAATCGAACCCTGATTCCCCGTTACCCGTTACGACCATGGTAGGCGCAGAACCTACCATCGACAGTTGATAAGGCAGACATTTGAAAGATGCGTCGCCGGTGCGAGACCGTGCGATCAGCGTAAAGTTATTCAGAGTCACCAAGTTGTACGATGACGAGCGCGAACCCGCCACCGATTGGTTTTGATCTAATAAAAGCACTCCTTCCATCTCTGGTCGGAGCTCTGTTTGCATGTATTAGCTCTAGAATTACCACAGTTATCCAAGTAATTGTGGGTACGATCTAAGGAACCATAACTGATTTAATGAGCCTTTCGCGGTTTCACCTTAATTCGGCTTGTACTGAGACATGCATGGCTTAATCTTTGAGACAAGCATATGACTACTGGCAGGATCAACCAGGGAACTGTGCGCGCGAGCTGCAATTGCTGCTGCTGCTGCTGCTGTTGTCCGCACGTCGAGTGTCGTTCGTTTCGCCGTCGCTCGCTCGTTCGTTTACCACCCTCCTCCTCCTCCAGGCAGGCGGCGCACAACGGTGCGTCGTGGTCTGTATGGATCGGTGGGCGATTGCGTGCGTGCGTGCGTAGGTACGAGAAACGTGACGACTTTCTCGATGACGACGAGTGTGCGTCGAGACGACGGAAAAACCGGTCAAGACGCCACGCTCTTGCATTATAATTAGTGTCTTGAGTCGTATCATCGGTTCTTTTTTTTAATTATTATTATTACTATTATTATTTGTCTTAAACAACTACCACCGTTTTTATATATTTATTCGTGTGTGATGTAGCCGTCGGAGTGTATTGCTGCTGCGCTATCGATCGTCATTAATTTTATCGTCTGCGTCACCGCGCGTCATGCCGTCACACGATTTATTACATCGGGCGGCGGCGGCGGCAGCAACGACAAAGGTACGTTCGAAGACAACAGCACTACTCCCCGTCGTCGTACTCGTAGAACGAAATAATATCAAAAACGTAGTTTGTATAATAAATCAAAAAAAAAATCGATGCAAACGACCAACTGAGCACAACCGATACGACCATACATAAGATATATCGTCGTTCGGCATCAATAAAACCTCGAAACATTCTCTCCGAACCACTTCGCTAGATTGAAAGCGACAAGGGAAACTCGTACGAGAAGCGTTTCGTGTTAGAAAACTCGCTCGGAAAGCTGAGAGTTACCGCACGTGTACGTTATTGTTACAGAATTTTTGCCTGAACACATTATTATATAAGGAACATGCGAAAATGTCAACACAAAATACAACCGATCGCATATGAATCGTGACACGTAAAAATTTAACGGTCCGCCGAATTCACGATCTCGCTGTGTGTAGTAAAAATCACCACATTAGAGGGACCCGATTGTGTATCCGAACAGACGACTTGACTCGCCGCTCGAACCTCGGATCACCACATGAGGCGGCGGAAACATAAATCCGGCGTCGATCCGCGAACGACGGCACGACCCTGATTTACAAGCAACACCGACCGATTGGAAAACGTTCGGCAAAAAACGATCGATACATCATATATGTGAGTTTTTGTAATTATATATATTTGAATGTGTTTGTATATTTATGTGTTTATACATATATATATAAAAAAAGTGTGTAAATATAATATATGTATATATGTATATATATATATATACATATATATATATATATATATATATATATATATATATATATATATATATATATATATATATATATATATATATATATATACGTATGTATATACGTATATATATACATATATATATATATATATATATATATATATATATATATATATATATATATATTATATATATATATATATATATATATATATATATATATATATATATATATATATATATATATATATATATATATATAATATATATATATATATATATATATATATACAAATATATATATATATATACATATATATATATATATATATATATATATATATATATATATATATATATATATATATATATATATATATATATCCAGCCTAAGATACTGGACGGGTCACGGGTGGTGGATAGTGAAAGTTCCATTAGATATTAATGGACAGCTGCGAATATCTCAAAATAAGCAGCCCCGAACCAAGGCACAAAAAAAAAAAAAACAAAATCCACTTAGCGTCTGACTTGTATCAAGCGGTTGAATGGTCAGCGTCTGTTCACCAGTGGTGCGGCTGATATTTAAATTCTGGAACTAACCCCCTCCAGTCTTAACCTCTGAACCGTCATGGTTCAAACCTTTAATTCAAAGTACAAGATGAATCGTTCTAGTAATTACAAAATTACCCCAGGAGGTAGACAATCCTCTACCAACCGGACTTTCGGATTCTGGGGCGTCCGGGCTAAGTAAATAATCGACTTATGACACTATCCTCAAATGTGCTAACAAAAACTATACATTAATCAATGCACACCTCCCGGTTAACGAAGAAAATAAATCTAATCTTGAACAAGTAAATAAGTCCTGGGAAATTCTGGAAAAGACTATCTCTAAATTTCCTACCAACCATGTAAAAATCCTATCGGGTGATTTCAACGCCCAACTAGGGAAAGAAAAAAGTACAGGAAGGAAAACTGTCGGCAGTTTTCCAACTCATAAATGGGCCAACCATAATGGTAGAAAATTGGTTGAACTATGTTCGCAGTTTAATCTAAGAAGGATGTCAACACAATTTAAGAAGAAAATAACAAAACAAAAGACATGGATGTGCCCAAACACGTACATGGATGAATTTCAAAATGACCATGTTGCCAATTCGTACCCCAATTATAAAGAGATTTTGAACGTTCGAGTCGATAAAGGAGCAAATATAGACACGGATCACCACCTGACTAGTATCAAACTTAGCTGAAAACCTCGAAAACTTATTCAAAAGAGGCTGCTAATACCAAAGTTTGACCCAACGAAAATAAAACCAGCCCTAACAGAAGAGCTAGATAAACAACCAGCACAGAACTGGCAAGAATTGAAACAAAAAATTATTAAAACAGCCTTAAAGTTGGTCCCTTTACAAAAACGTAGAAAACATCCGTGGTGGGATGAAGTTTGCGAGCAAGGAGTATTAAGCCGAAGTAAAACATTCAAAGATTGGAACAGTCAAAAGACAGTAATAAACTATAACATCTTTTTGGAAGTAAGAAAAGAAACATCGAAGCTAGTTAGAGAAACTAAAAGAAAATATGAAAACAATCAACTTATTGAAATAGAAAAAGATTTCCAAAAAACTAACACCCGAAACTTTTATAAAACATTTAAAACTAAATTAATAGGCTATCAACCGCAAAGTCTTTGCTTCCAAAATGAAAACGGACAATCAGCTCTAAATAACCAAGACAATTGCAAAGAACTAGCGAAATATTTAGAACAAATAGTAAACTGTCCTGAGCCCTTAAACAAATTAGCAACACTAAACCCTAAACAAACAAACCCAGATTCATTACCACCGAAAGAAGATGAAATAATTAGGCAAATCAAGCGGCTTAAAAATGACAAAGCTTCTGGAGAAGATGGAATCACTGCTGAACTTTTGAAATCCGCTGGTCCAGGTACACAATCAAGGAAATAACCAAAATTCTACGAGAAGTTAGGCGAACCGAACGGATTCCGGAAGATTGGAAAGAAGCTCTAATCTATCTACTACATAGGAAAGGACATAGAACGGATGTAAACAACTATAGAGGGATATTTCTTCTCCCAGTTTGTTACAAGATTCTATCTCAATGTCTACTAGACAGAGCACAGGGACAGTTAGAACCTAACATTGGTGAATATCAACCAGGTTTTCGACCGGGCAGATCCAGCCCTGAACAGATCCTGAATCTAAAGTTGATTCTAAGACATCAAGAACTGTACAATTAAAAACTCGTCTGTACATTTGTGGATTTCAAAAAAGCATAAGACTCTATTGACCGCGAATCTTTATTCCGAATCTTGAAAGATCAAGGACCAGATCTGAAAAAACGCTGGGGATTATTAAAGCAACGTTAACTAACACAAGGTTAAAAGTAAAATTCATGGTTGACATCTCAGAGCCCTTCGAAATTAAAAAACTGGAGTGAGACGAGGGGATGGAGGACTCTCGCCCTATTTAACTAACTAACGAGACCCTATTTAACTGTGTTCTAGAAAAAGTAATATAGGAGTGGCGTGAAAAAAAATAAGTTGGCCCTGATTGTTGACCAGCCCATTAAACTGGGGAGAACCAACATCAATACTGATTGTCTGGCATCTGCTGATGATCTAGCAATTTTAGCTCAAGATATATTAAGGGCACAGATACAGATTGAAATCCTAAAGGAAACAGACTAAGCACGCCATAAGCTAACATGACCTGCAACAGACTAAGAACGCCATTTCTAAAAACAAAATATGGTAACATCAGACGAGTCTCTCAATTCAAATATTTGGGTGAAATAATCATGGAAAATGGATTGGAAAAAGCGGCCAATAAGGATAGATGTCAAAAAAAATGGAAACGGCATTAAGGCTTACACAAAATATTTATAACAAAAAGTGCCTATCTAAAAACATAAAACTGAGACATTACAACACAATTATTAAGCCAGAATGTCTATATGCTGCAGAAACGCTCATTTTGAATAGAAAGAGGGACATCGAGGACATTGAAAAGAAGGAAAGAAAAATCCTAGGCCCCAAACAAATAAATAGCCACAACATACCGACATCGGGAATACCAAGAGATCAAACAATACTCAGATATACATAGCGATATGTGAGAAAAAGAAGACTTAATTTTACGGACACATAAAACGGATGAATCCGAGTAGGCTAACTAGACAAATAGTCGAATTTTATGAAATTAGGAGTAGAGTCGACTTCGACTTATCTAGCCAGGCTTTTGGGTTAGCCCTCAAGGCTCTTGCCCGTTTCTAGTCAACTTTACCCTATATGGGCACTAATTTTTTAGGGTCTCTATCTGACCCGGGTATGCCTAGCAAGTGGCATAGATAAGAAAGGATAGTCTATAAGATGATCCTGGCGAACTTCTGAGGTTAATATGAAAGAAAAGGAAAATGAAATTTTGCTTTTTCCCCATCAGCAATATGACGGGTTTTTTGCCATTGGTCCGGTCCGATCGATCGGAGATGATCTCTCAGACCGCCTGGCCACGGTTAGGGACTGTTGTCGAAGCGGTCTTACGCGAGCCGGGAATCGAAAATTCGATTCCTTTCTGCTCGCAGCCCGTAAGGCAAATTGGGGCAATTGGCTAGCTTTTACCCGGAAAATCCGGGTAGGTTGTCCGGTATAGACAGGGGCAACCTAGCGGGTTTTCGCTCAAGCTTGCCTGTAGGCAAAACTTGGCGTAAATTTGGGAATGGAATTTAGAGACCGGGGGTACACCGGTCTCTATAATAATTTGAGTGTTTCGAACGTACCACGGCGCGTTTAGTGCCATACGCAAGGTTTTGTTCTGAAACGTTTGTGAAGTTATTTAGCCGCCGTCGGCGTTAGAAAGCGAAAATAAATCGTAAGACCGTATAAATAAAAGGGACTTATCATTGTTACGTAAATTTGGGTTTTAACTATCGGAGATAGTTTACTCGAACGACAAATCAAGAAGTACAAAAGTTTGAGGATTCCGTACCTACCCTTGCTGATAGGAGTAGAGCTAAAGTAGAAATAATTAGATGGATTGCTGCAATTAAAGAGGACCTAAGATCATCAAATATTACACAAAGTGAAATTCAGGATAGAGGCTGTTTCAGACACAAGGTGAACGTTTGGAATGTTGGCCAGAGAGAAAAAATGTAGGAAGACCGGAACAACTTGGTCTGACGAAAGGAAAAACGCTCATAGCGAAAGAATGAAATTAGTATGGGTGCGAAGGAAGGTTAACAACAACAAACGCCTCTAATTGTACATCGCGTGGTCCACCAGGGCCCATAAGTAGATAATAATAATAAATATATATATATATATATATATATATATATATATATATATATATATATATATATATATATATATATATATATATATATCTGATAAATTTTGGAAAAAAGTATGTTACACCAAGAGTCAATAACCACCTGGGGGTTCCCGCGAAAAAAAAATAAAGAAATTTAGAAAACCAACGACACCTATGGAGGCTGTCTTTTTTCTTCGACGAATTTTGGGAAAACCGGCCAAAACCATAGAGCCCGGCTAGCACATATCATGTACAAGATGGACGACTCTCGGATAGATCGAAAGTTTTTATTTTTCGAGAATAATCATTTACATCCTATACACATACACTCTAAAAAAGCGTCGAGCGTTATCGCTGGAAAAAAAAAATCCCGCTAATTTCAAACCTCGGGCATTAAGCCACAATAATATTCGGGTTTTCAGTTTGTGTGTGTGTGTGTGTTTAAAAATATTTTACTTTCATGCATCTAATGCTAATTTCGAAACCTAGATGTCTGTGCGGATAGGCGATATGCTTGATATTTTTTTTTTTATATTTAAAATTCGTGGCTCTGAAAAGAGCCGTTTTCTTTTTATTATCGTTCGAAATATTAATCTCGCCAGTTCTTGCTTCTGATCTTTGATACGTTTATCTATTTTTACTTGGAACTGGTGTATTTGTCACGGCTTTGGTCCCCTCGCTAACGGCGTGTTTGGCTAATTCACCCCGGTAAAAGTAATCTGACCGCCGTTTGAATTTCTCTACTGGTTATGGTCGATCTTTTGTTGTAATGAGCCAAACGCGATGCTTCGGCCGCTATCCTCTCGAAAATGTCATTAACGAAAGAATTCATGATCGACATGGCCTTGCTGGAAATTCCCGTATCCGGATGTACCTGTTTCAGCACTTTGTAAATATAAATGGCGTAACTTTACCTTCCTCCTGCGCTTCTTTTTTTTATCACCTTTCGAGATGTTTTTTTGTGCCTTTCCCGCTTTTTTGGCCGCTTTCCCGCTAGTTTTTGGTGGCATTATGGACAAAGAGGACGATTTTTTTTTAAATGTACATACGGTACAATAAAAATTCCGTATCATAAATTGACCCTTGAGCCGATAAAAGTTCACTTCTTTTTTGTACTGGAGCGTACGGGTACGATATGCTCCGCCCATTTAACCGTAAGGCGTATTTTTTACGATTCCATTGGAGACTGTACCGCCGCATATATATAAAAAGGAAGGAAAGAAGGGGGGGACATCCCGACAGAAAAATAGTCTCTCATCTGACGGTCTCTACGACGGTCGTGCCGTGCGATCTGATCAATTGTAAGCAAAGAACAAAAAAAAAATCAGCATGTCTGGACGCGGAAAAGGAGGCAAAGTTAAAGGAAAGGCCAAGTCGCGTTCGAATCGTGCCGGATTGCAGTTTCCGGTCGGCCGTATTCACAGATTGTTGAGGAAAGGAAATTACGCGGAACGCGTAGGTGCAGGAGCACCGGTATATTTGGCCGCGGTAATGGAGTATCTTGCCGCCGAAGTATTGGAATTGGCCGGAAACGCCGCCAGAGATAACAAAAAGACGAGAATTATCCCACGACATTTGCAGCTCGCCATTAGAAATGACGAAGAATTGAACAAACTATTGTCCGGCGTGACCATCGCACAAGGTGGTGTTTTACCTAACATTCAGGCCGTGCTATTGCCAAAAAAGACCGACAGTAAAACGAAGTAAAATCGAAACAACTTCTCTATCCCTACTTGAAGATGATGATGATGATGGTCTTCGCCTGATTCGAAATATCGGTCCTTATCAGGACCAACAAAATATCTATGAAAAGAAAAAACAATATTGATCCGTAAACAAAAATTAAAGTTACAAACGAACAACGGACGTCAGATATATATTATTCGCCGGTTCTAGTCTCGATGGATTTTTTTATTTGTATTTTTTTTTATTTTTTTTTAAATATATAATTGTACAAAATCAGTTATTATTAGTATTATCGAATTACTACTCGGATATATTTCGGCGTCTTGTCTAAATGGATGTTTTTTTCTATATTTCTTTTAATTTCAAGTAACAATAAATGTTGTGGTTCTGAAAAGAACCGTTTTTTTTTTTTTTTGGAAAATGTTACGCTTTCGTAAACATATTTTCCTACATCATCATTCCAGATGATGGTTTTGGTGGTGGTGGTGGTCGTCGTCGTCGATAATCTGTATTGGGAACATTCGATTTATTCATACCTCTTGAAAGATTAAGATGTAACGACGAAAATCGGGGTCTTCGTTTATTTCTTCTTTTTTGGGGAAGCTGCTTTCTTCGCTTTGCCCCCCGCCGGCAGCGGCGGCGGCGGCTGGAGATCTAGCGCTTTTCGGTTTAGGAGCCTTGGGTTTCTTGGTAGGGCCGGCTTTGTTTGATTTCTTCGCTTTCGACGGAGATTTCCGCCTTCGATGGCACCGTAGCGGCGGCGGCGGCAACTGTTACCGCCGAAGATCCCGAACTAGCCGATTTTCCCGTTTTCTTTTCGACGGCTTTCTTTACCGAAGCCTTCTTCTCGGCTACGACGACCGCAGCTTTCTTTCGATTTTCCTGCTGCCTTTTTGGTTGTCTTTTTTTCAGTCGTCGCTGCTGCTGCTGCTGCTGCCACCGCCGCTGTCGTTCTTTTCGTCGGACTCTTTTTGCTACCTCCTTTGGCCGCCGCCGCCGCTCCCACTGAAATATTTCTTTTCTTTTGTCCAGAGGATGAAGAAGCAGCACTCGTCGCCGATTGTTTCGCTTGAACCGACGAACTAGACGATGCCGCTGCCAGCTTAAAAGAACCGGACGCACCTTTTCCTTTGGTCTGAACCAGGGTACCGGATGCAACTGCCGATTTTAAATATTTCTTGATGAAAGGCGATACTTTCTCGGCATCGACCTTGTAGTTGGCGGCAATATACTTCTTGATCGCTCTCAATGACGAACCGCCCCTTTCTTTCAATCCCTTAATTGCGTTTGTTACCATTTCGGGCCGTCGGTGGATGCGTAGCTTTGGCTTTGGGATTTTTTCTTTTAACGGTTTTTTCCTTTTTTGATGAAGCCGATGCCGCCGCCGCCGCCGCCGACGACGGTGCGGGCGGTACAGACGAGGGCCCGGAACCGCCTCCGCTTGTGCCCGACAGATTAGATGGAGATGTAGCCTGACCGGCGATTTCCGCGTCTGCCATTTCGCCGCGCGCTCGCGCGTGTTATCGTCAAATGTTAATGTAACGAAGAACTCACTACTATCGCGTTTCGCTAAAGAACAGAATCGTATTGCTGCTCGTCCTTCGTCGTCTGTTGCGTCTTACTAAATATGCCCACTTCGCTCCACCAAAAATTGCATAGTAAAGTAAAACGGGCGAACGGCGGACTGAGCGTCTGACTGTCGACACTGCTCCTGATTCCGGCTTCGCCGGGACCTTTAACGAGCTCGGAACAAAGTTTTTATTTTGTATTTTTCATTAGTAAATGCCATTCACCCGGATTGCAATATTTAACTTGATTCGTTGTCAATACCTTGAAGCTACCGGAGGCATTTGGTTCATGTCGATCCTTCGACAAGGTTCAATTTAAAAAAAATCACAACTAACCGACGATCTCGACGTTTCAAGAAAAACATTCTAATTAGTTCGATTATTTCAGTTAAGTAAACCAGATATTACAGATTGTCCAGGCGATACAAATACCTCAGATATATCACCGATCGGTGGAGTATTCGGATTTCGAGATATATAAACGACTTTGCCGAAAAAAACGTTTTTCCCGATGACCTGTCACCGTTCTATTCTCCCTTTGAAAGGTAAACGAGTCTCGTTCTTATACACCGCCTAGTTAACTATCGTACCGCTAAAATAAAAAATAGAGCACGTAAATTATGGAACGAACAAATGGCATGTCTGTAATCGGAACGGTTGGGAAAAATTAACGGGAATATCCTCCCTCATCTCGAGGGCGATTGTCTTTTTTTTTAAGTATTTCTTTAAACATGGCGACGGCGTTTCTACATACCTAAATAACCGCAAGAATTATTGATTTGATCATTTCGAATAAATGATTTAATACTAAAAAGAGACTTACGCTATTATCATCCACGTTAGCACTGCGTTGGTTTCTTTTAAGGCTTTCCCGAAATTTAACGAAGGGAATTCATAGCACCTCTTTTATCTACAATGTGTCCGTCGGTCTGTCTCCCCTCTTTCTGCCTAATTTAATATTTAAGAAAGTTTTATAGATAGTCGTCGTGGTGTAATTAACGATGGAATTTCCACCTACTGTGTCGACAATTAGTCACTTTTTTAAGTATGTTTTTTTGCCGCCGCCGCCGCAGTTATGAAAAGAGCCGTTTATTTATTGTGTCTTGAGTTCCTTTATTTTTTTTTTTTTTTTTGTAAAACATCAGGTAATTTAACCGCCGAAGCAGTAACGCCCTTGACGTTTCAAGGCATACACAACGTCGTCCGTGGCGATGACGGTTATTCAATTGGCGTGTTCTGTTTAAGTTACGGCATCTCTGATACCGTATTCTCATTACGTTAGCTGTACGCTCGTTTCATTTAAGGCATTTCCGAAAATTAACGATGAGAATTCATCCACAATGTGTCCAATGTATTTTATATAGACATTCACTATAACATTTACGATGAAAATTCCATCCGCTTTATCGAGACAATATTTTTTTATCCTTTATTTGGGTTTTTCGCCACTATCTAAAACTCAAAAAATATCAAAAAATATCTGTTCTTATTTAATATATGAACACGCCACAATCATTTCGACATTACTTATCGAGACAATGTCTCCCTTTTCTATGTGAGTGTGGTTTTTGAAAAGAACCTTTTTTTATGCCCGGAGTTCTTTTTTTTATAATATCGCAAATCGTCAGTAAATCTAACCGCCAAAATAGTGTAGAGAGTACGCCCCTGACATACATTCAAGGCATACACAACCATGGCGATGGCGGTTTTTCTCTTGACGTGTTAGGAATTCAGTTACTGCATCTCTGATACCTTATTCTCATCCACGTTACTTCAATTTGTTTTTGCGCTCGTTAAATTGAATGCTTCCCCGAAAATTAGGGATGGAAATTCATCCCCACCTGCTTTATCCACAATGTGTCCGTCTCCCCCCTTTTTCTATCTTATTTTATATGTGAGAAAATTTTCTAGATAAATCGTATAAATAATGATGAAATTTCACCTATGTTGTCGACAATGTATCCCTTTTTTTATGTAAGTATTTTTTTTTTTGGTGGTTCTGAAAAGAACCGGTTTTTTGTGTCTGTCTAGAATTCGTTTTTTTTTTTGTTTTCTTTTAATATTGCAAAACATCGGGGTAATTTAACCGCCAAAACCGTAGAGAGTTACGCCCTTGACGTTTCAAGGCATACACGACGTCCATAGCGGTGACAGTTTTCCTCTTGGCGTGTTCCGTATAAGTTACGGCATCTCTGATTACGTTTTCGAGGAATACTTCAAGACACCTCTGGTTTCTTCGTAAATCAAACCGGATATGCGCTTGACGCCACCCACGTCGGGCCAATCTTCGAATTCGAATTGCAGGTTTGGTGATGCCTTGAATATTATCACGAAGCACTTTACGATGCCTTTTAGCGCCTCCTTTTCCCAACCCCTTTCCGCCTTTGCCTCTTCCGGTCATTTTTTTTTTTTTAATTTTATATAATTATTTTAAATTCAAATCGACGATCGATTGGTCAATTCTTATAAATGAAACGTCCTCGTTTTGGATTGACGGAACACGACTGTCGGCATACATGACACATATGCTACTTTTGTCAGATTTCGGGAACGTCCCGCCCATTGCTCTCGACCCGACCAATAGCTAGTTGCCGGAC